>CM041781.1:170102305-170206905 GCA_023374045.1 Limonium bicolor
ACCATTTCGGTGCCATGGAGTTTCTCCATTGAAGGAGCTTGAGCTTGTATTTTTATATTGTTACTTCCTTGACTCCTAGGTAAGGAATCTCAAACAAAAATCAAGTTTCCTCCTTGTTTTTGCCATGTCCGAAAATATATATTGAAGGAGCTTTTTATGTGACTTTGTTCTAGCTTCATTCCAACTCTTCATGGACTAGGTGGAGTCCTCTCTTGCTAGATATTCAAACTCTCTTCAAAGAGCAAGGTAAAACAACTACATTAATGTTTTGAAACAATGTAAACTAGGGTTTACAATGAGATGGAGCTTATAGCTTGAATACTCATTACAATGTGTGTATATTGTTTAGAACTTGCCAAAGAATCAAGTACTCTATCGGTTTTCTAAAGGAAACAAGAAAGAAGTTATTTTGCAAAAGAGGTAAATCTACTAACCTAATGTTGTCTTAATGCCTTAGGAGAAATGAGCTTATAAATGCTTATTAAAACTACCTAAAGAGCCAATGGTGAATGACTTAGTAAAGTGTTCTCAAGAGCTTAGTAAAAGGCATATGTGTTGTTGAGTGTATTTGCAGGTTAAAGGCAAATATATTGTGGAAATTCAGTGTTTATGATTTGTGCATTTTAAGGGCCTAGAGCCATGTCATTTAAGGGCCTAAGTGCCATGCAATTTAAATTGTGCACTATATTGTGATGTAGTGCTTGTGAGTGAAGTTTGTGTATAATAAGTACTTGATGGATTTTTAGTGTTCTTGGTTGTTGTTGGTAAAAACAATGTTGTTTTGGGTTAGTAATGTTCTAGGAGAACCTATGTCAAAATTTGGGTAAACAAATGTGAAGTTCTAAGTGTTAAAATGAGTTTGATGAGTTAAGGAGTATTTAAAATGGTTAAGTGTTGTTCTTGTGTAAGAAACATGCATTAAGGTGATTTGGGATGTAACAAGGACTTAGGCATGAGCTTGAGATTTTAGTATGTACCAAAGCCATTTGGACTTAGATAAATACTTAGGCAAACTTTGGTAAATTAAGGAAAGTGTACACTAGGAAAAGAGTTTCAAGAAGGATATAAGGAATTAGTGTGAGAGATGATGCTTGGGAGATGATGTAAGATAAGGAGAAAACATTTTGGGATAGTAGTTATCATAGGTGAGAAAACCATTTAGAAACCTAGTGTAAAATGTTGTAAGTGTTAGGAATTTGTGAAGAAATAAGTAAAGGTTTAAGGAATTAGATAATGAGTTTTATGAGTGTTTAAGGATGTCTTAAGGTGTTTGAAGTGCCAAATAAGGTTAGGGGGTACTAGGTTGTATGGGGTGAAGTTTGGAGTTGAATGTGACAAGGAAAACAAAGGTCTGGGGCAGACCGAACTTGCGACCGAACTTGCAAGTTCGGTCGAGCCCAGTTTACCCTGCGAGAATTGGCTTCTGGAAAAGACCGACCTTGGGGACCGGACTTGCAAGGTCGTCGGGCCTGTTTTGAGTACGGATTGACTCTCTGGAAAAGGCCGAACTTAGGGACCGGACATGGTAAGTTCGGTCGGGCTAAATTTACAAAGGGGAGAAACTCTCTGGAAAAGGCCGAACTTAGGGACGGACATGGTAAGTTCGGTCGGGCTAAAATTTACAAGGGAAGAAACTCTCGGGAAAAAGACCGAACATAGGACCGAACTTGGTAAGTTCGGTCGGAGTAGAAAATCTTTAACGGAAATGTATTCTGGAATCGACCGAACTTGGGTAAGTTCGGTCGGCAAGGTCGGTCGGACCAAAATTTGTAAAAAAAAAAAAAAAAAAAAAAAAAAAAAAAACAGAAAAGAATGTGACTTATGTAGTTAACCCTAGGGTGTATAATGAAGACAACCTAGGGTAAGATAGACATTAAAACATGTCACACAATTGTGTTAAACACTTAGTAAATGTGGAGGTAAGTAAGTTAATTAACCGACATTCTTGAATTATGTATAGGAGTGACCTACGGAGGAAACCAAACGAGGCAAGGACCAAGGTATGGTTTTCTTGCAGTCGTTGTCTAGCGGTTTACACCGGTTTGTGTGTTGTATGTTTTTCTGTGTTTACAACGTTATAAGATTTAAACATGTAATGAGTTTACAGTTGTTCTTACTATTGTGATGTGTTGTTGTGACTCACCTTCCCTTGGTGGTGTCTAACAAGTCTTACCAACTATTGTGTGTTGGTCGTTAAGTTCCACTATGAACTTCTAACAAGGTTAACTGGGAAGTGAGGAATCCGGTTATCCGGTCATGCATGTAAGTTAAGAGTAGATATCTGAATCAGATTCGACTCTTATGTTGTTAAGATTGTTCTCCTTAATTTGGCGTTCGATCTCCCGCTAGCTTCTTCCAAAGCTTACCTATTCTGACTTATGATCGGTTTAGTGGGAACCTGTGTTTGTGTGGTGTGTTCGGGTCACTAAATCCGAACCATCTGTGACTTAAGTTACGTTCGTCTAACAGCAACGGTAATGAGTGTGTTTAACGAGCTTGACATGAGAGTGAATCAACTCTCTAGGCTCTTATTTATTTGACCCTTGTGGTTTGTTATCGTGGAGTAAAAATCCACTGTGTAGTGTTGTTGAGCTATGCACCATTGATGCCATGCTCCATGTTATGTTATGCTATGTATATAATGAATACCATGTTATAATGACAAGTAGCTGCGCGTATCCCGGTAGCCGATGGGCTGCGCGTTAGCCATACCAGCCAAGGGTGCTGACCCCCTCGGGGGATCCTATTTCTTATACTGCAGGATGAGGATCGAAGAAGCGGAGTGGCTTTAGATCCTAGGATGTAATCCCTTTGTTACTTTTGGATGTTGGCCCGGGATGCGCCTGTGCTCCTGTGGTGTTATATACTTTTGGTTGTTGAGTATACAGTGTTATTATGCAGTGAAGGATGTTTGTAAACACTCGGTATTGTATATGATGTAATTATGGTTTAGTTTATTTGCTCGGGAGTCTGATCATCAGACCGGTACAAGTGTATTGTTCTGCCTTGTCAACCACGTGGGTGGTTGGCGGCGTTGTAGCACCGAAGCGTTAGTTACTGTTAGTTGTTTTATCCCGCTGCGATTTCATGTAGTATCATGTGCGTATTAGGGGTGTTACAAAAAGTGGTATCAGAGCGAAGTATCGCTCTGATGACTAGAATACCGAGCTTAGGAACATACCGAGTTAGGAAACCTAACTACAGTTACCTAAGTGATCAGTTATGGAAAGGTTAACCACTAACTAAGTGTGGAAATACCTCATTGTCGGGAAGCGTTATGATCGTTGGACCGATAAGTGTGTAAGCATATTGCTAATGAATACTCATGTGAATACAGATGTCAGGTAGACCACGCGGTAGAGGCCGCGGGAGTGGTACTAGTACTGGGGGTGACCAGGGCGAGAACACTACGGCTCATTCATGTTATGAGGTTGTAGCAGCCGCTGTGGCCCAGATGGTACCCAGCTTGTAGCTGCGATCCAGCAGGGGCAGATGCCCGGAGTTCAGCCACCACCGCCACCGCCACGAGAGACCAACTGGGTCAAGGCATTGGCAGACTTGAGACCCCCTTCATTTCATGGGGAGACCGACCCACGTAAGTTGGAGGCGTACATCTCCGAGTTGGAGACCGCCTACGAGACCTTGGCTGTGCCCGCAGAGGCTAAGGTCCGTCTCGCCGCTTACTACCTGAAGGGTTCGGCACAGAATTGGTGGAAGCTTGTGAGAGAGGACCGGATGGCGGATCCTCAGTTTGGGTGGAGGGAGTACACGGCTCTGCTGCGAGCCAAATACTACCCCGTGCACGTTCAAGAGGCCAAGCGCCTGGAGCTGGATAGCCTGAGGCAGGGGGACAAGGTGACGGTTGATGAGTACTACACCGCCTTCACCGGCCTTGTCCACCTGTTACCGGACCTGGGATACTCGAACCGGGTGCTGGTAAACCGTTTCTACAACGGTCTCAGCCACCGTCTTCGCTATGGGATGGGGCCAGCTGAGTATACTACCTTGCAGGTAATTTAAGTAAAGAGTGATGTGAATATGTACAGTCTACAAGTGAGTATTAATGTGAGTTTGTGAGTATGTATTGCGGGGCATGACTGATCATCCTAAATACAGGAGTGCTATCATGCCGCTGCTAAGGTGGAGATCACCGTCCGTCTGAGGGACGAGGAGAATGCGCACAAGCGCAAGGCCACGAGCGAGGGCCAGAGTTCGCAGGGGTATGGGGGAGGAAAGAAGAAGAAGAAACCTTATTCCCAGCCCCAGAAGAGTCAGCACCAGGGTGACAAGGGCCAAGCCCAAACCACCACCGCTGAGGAGCCACTGAAGCTCACATATGCTTATGCGGCGAAGCCCCTACGCTCTTACCCACCAAAGGGTAATTGTTTAATCATGTGTAATAAGTTGATGTGTATGTGGATAAGTTGTGAAATGAGTACTGAGTGTGTATTGTGTTAGCAGCTAGCACGGGCTCTGGGCCGGAGCGCCACTATTACTGTAAGTGGTGCAATGGAGACCACCCCGGCAAGGACTGCAAGGGAAATGAGGTGCAGTGTCGATACTGCGAGAAGTGGGGTCACCGTGACCATGAGTGTTATCGGAACCCCAACAGCAGAGTCAACAAGCCCAAGGGGCAGTGGAAGGGTAAGGCCACAGCAGCTATTGATGGCCCGAAGACGGCTAACCAGCCACCCACCGATCAGAGGCATACTGATTCCCAGAAGGGGAAAGGGTCGGGACCTAGCAAGGCCACCCTGAATGTGGTGGACCGGTCTGAGGCGCCAGGGCCCTCTTCTAGACCAGGTACCGCCTAAACTGTTGAATGTAATAAGTGGTTGCATACCGCATTTCATGCTTATGTGTGTTAGTGAGTTCAAGTGTGTTATCATGTGAGTAGGGAGTTAAAGTATAGTGTGAAAGACACCTAATTAGTTAATTCTAAACTGAAAGGAACCTTCAATATATGTTATCCAATCCCACCCACACCAAACCCTGAAGAGACCACCATCAGCATCACCGACTTTCCAATGGAGCAATGTCAGGTTATCCAGCCAGGTATGATACTCTTAAGTGGATACCTGACACCGGAAGCACAAGTCCATATCATCAGACGATGCGACGAACTTGGAGCTAAACCTGGAGGTTTCTACACACCTGAATATCCGAATGGATCAAGAATGCAATTGAAGATGATGTGCATGGGTAAGGACTGGAACCCTTACACCAAGTCATATCAAGAAGTGCGAGCCGAAGATGGAGCAACGGTACCAAGTATACCTGAGGAGTTCCGTGCGGTCGTTAATCACGCCGTGGGAATTGCTCAACAAGTTGAAACGGAATCAATTCCAAGTGTGGAAGCAGATTTGTGTATTGTGAACTTCTACCAGAAAGGTGGACGGTTAGGATTACACCAAGATAAGGACGAGTCACCCGAGTCTCTAAGTAAGGGAGTACCCGTGGTGTCTTGGTCCATTGGTGATACCGCAGTATTTGTATATGGCGAGCAGAAGCGAGCTGATCTCGCAAGGAAGTTAATGTTGAAGTCAGGAGATGTATTAATCATGGGTGGGCAGTCAAGGATGCTATATCATGGCATCAGGAAGATCAAACTGAATACCGCACCGTCGGCAGTGATCAATGCCACACACATGAAACCCGGACGTTTGAATTTGACCTTCAGACAATTCTAAACCTTGTATACCTTGTAATGTGTTAAGCCAGTATATGTTAAGGGAGTTATGTATGTGTTAAGTTATATCAATCATGTAAACCAACAATGTTGTAAAGAGGAAGTGTTAATGAATAAAGTGGAGTTATTGAAGTATATCAACCGTGTTGTTACCCAGTACTTATTAGTTTGCCAATGAATTAGGCTGTGCACTCGGAATGGGAGGTACATTGAGTGTCTGCAATGAGGCAGAAGCCGGCAAGAGCGGCACAATCCTCACCGGTACCTTTCCAGTGAATGGCGTGGATGCATCGATCCTGTTCGACTCTGGAGCCTCGCACACATTTGTTTCGCTATCCTTTGCGAAGAGGCTGGGGTTAGATGGAGAGGAGATGCCAGACTTCTTGGTCACTCTCCCATCGAAAGAGCGGATCAGGTGTACCCGCTACCACCGAGATGTAGTTGTACGAATCAGAGGTGAAGAGTTCCCGATCGACCTGATAGAGTTCGACGGACTTGGATTTGATGTGATTGTCGGGATGAACTGGTTGGAGCGGTACAAGGGCAGAATCCTGTGTGCCGAGCATCGACTGCTTCTTCGGAGTCCATCTGGGGTTACCATATCTTACCGCCAGAGGCCCAGGGAGCCTTCAACTCAGATCATCACCGCCATGGCCATGTATCGTGAGTTACGACGAGGGAGTGATGTGTACCTCTGCTATGTCCAAGACATAGAGAGAGACCCTGAGTTTAGCCCAGATGTGCCGGTAGTGTCGGAGTTTCCTGATGTATTTCCTAAGGAACTGCCGGGCATGCCGCCAGCACGAGAGGTTGAGTTTGAGATCGACTTAGTTCCGGGCACTGGACCCATTGCGAAAGCACCTTATCGTATGGCTCCAGCAGAGATGACAGAGCTCAAGGAGCAGCTGAGAGACCTACTCGACAAGGGCTTCATCCGCCCTAGTGTGTCACCATGGGGAGCGCCAGTCCTCTTCGTGAAGAAGAAGGACGGTAGCCTCCGCCTGTGTATTGATTATCGGGAGCTGAATGCTGTTACGGTGAAAAACCGTTACCCCTTACCACGCATCGACGATCTATTTGATCAGCTTAGGGGAGCATCAGTATTCTCCAAGATAGACTTACGTTCCGGATACCATCAAATTGCCATCCGTGACAGCGATATCGAGAAGACAGCTTTCAGAACGAGGTATGGGCATTATGAGTTCACAGTTATGCCATTTGGCTTATCGAATGCACCAGCCAAGTTCATGGACTTAATGAACCGCTTGTTCCAAGATCAGTTGGACAAGTCAGTGGTAGTCTTCATCGATGACATTCTTGTGTATTCTAAATCTAGAGGTGAGCACGAAAGCCACCTGAGAGATGTGTTACAAACTCTGAGGAGAAACCAGTTGTATGCAAAATTTTCGAAATGTGAATTTTGGTTGAACCAAGTATCTTTCCTTGGACATGTGATTTCTGAGGCCGGGATCGCTGTTGATCCGGCAAAGATAGATGCAGTGCGCACCTGGCCTAGGCCGAAGACAGTCACTGATATCAGGAGCTTCCTCGGTCTGGCAGGATATTATAGGAGGTTTGTGAAGGACTTCTCCAGTATCTCGAAGCCGATGACTTCCTTAATGAAGAAGGATGCACCATTCGAGTGGACAGTCGACTGTGAGAGTTCTTTCGCGAGTCTCAAGGATGCTCTGACATCTGCACCAGTCCTGACTATACCAGACGGTCCAGATGGTTTTGAGGTCTACTGCGACGCATCAGGCAGAGGTATGGGTTGTGATTTGCAACACGGGAAGGTCGTGGCATACGCCTCCCGTCAGCTGAAAGAAGCATGAGGAGAACTACCCTACCCACGACTTAGAATTGGGTGCCATTGTCTTCGCATTGAAGATATGGCGACATTATTTGTATGGGGTAAGTGTGACAATCTATTCTGATCATAAAAGCTTAAAGTACTTGTTCACTCAGAAAGAGTTGAACATGAGGCAAAGAAGGTGGGTTGAGTTTCTGAATGACTATGATATTAATCTGCAATACAAAGAGGGTAAGGCAAATGTGGTAGCTGACGCGCTGAGTCGCCGAGCACACTCTCTCCATTCGCTAGTCTCTTATACTGGCTTGGTTGAAGAGGTGCGGAGTGCTCAGATGACGGATCAGTACATGCTGGAGATCCGGCAGAAGCTTATTGACGGCACATTCGAGGGTCAGAAGTACGACTTCAGACTCCATGATGATGACCTGATTAGGCTGAATGGCCGCTTGTGTATACCTAGGGGTAGCGCTGAGTTGAAGGAGCGCATATTGAGTGAATCCCATTGTTCTACTACTTCGATTCACCCCGGAGCTTCAAAGATGTATAAAGGTATGAAGAGGTATTTTTGGTGGACTGGAATGAAGAAAGATGTTAGTGATTATGTATTGAGGTGTCTCACTTGCCAGAAGGTTAAGTTTGAGCACCGACGGCCTGGTGGTATGGTACAGCCAATGCCAGTGCCTGAGTGGAAGTTCCATGATATCTCCATGGACTTTGTAGTAGGGCTTCCGCCTACAAGGGGAGGTCTGAATATGATATGGGTGATAGTTGACCGACTGACCAAGGTGGCCCGATTCATTCCGATGAAGGACACTTGGAAAGTGGCAAGATTGGCAGAACTGTTTGATAAAGAGATTGTAAGACATCATGGTGTACCGAAAACGATTGTATCTGACAGAGACACCAGATTCTTATCCAGATATTGGAAGTCCACACGAGAGGCATTGGGTACTGAATTGAAATTGAGTACAGCGTTTCACCCACAGACCGATGGTCAGAGTGAGCGCCATTCAGACACTTGAGGATATGCTACGTGCTTGTGCACTTGACTTTCAGACCAGCTGGATTGATAAGTTACATCTGATCGAGTTTAGTTACAACAACAGTTATCATGCTTCGATCAAGATGTCTCCCTTCCAGGCCTTGTACGGTAGACCATGCCGCACGCCATTATGCTGGGATGAGTCGAGTGAGACGGTCATTATAGGACCAGAGTATCTTGAGCAAGTTCAGGCAGAAGTTCGCCAGATCAGGGCTAATATGAAAGCAGCTCAAGATAGACAGAAGTCGTACGCAGATGTGCGCCGACGTGACCTGGAGTTCGCCGTGGGCGATCAGGTTTTTGAGAGTGTCCCCCATGAAGGGAGTGTTTCGTTTTGGCCAGAAGGGCAAGTTGAGCCCAAAGTATGTGGGGCCTTACGTTGTGACGGAGCGGATCGGCCCGGTAGCCTATAGACTAGACCTACCCGCCGAGCTGGGCAAGGTACATGATGTATTTCATGTGTCCCAGTTGAAGAAGTATATGTCTCATCCGTCTCATGTGCTTCAGCCTGAAAGGCTAACCTTAGAGCCGACCATGCGATCAGTGGAGACTCCGGTACGGATTCTGGATGCTAAGACTCGAGACACTCGCCATAAGTCCGTGAGACTGGTGAAAGTTCTTTGGTCTAACCAGGACGTTGAGGAGGCCACTTGGGAGCTGGAAGACAAGATGAAGGCGAAGTACCCGTCATTGTTACTTCTTACTTATGTGTATAGGGTACGGGGCGTACCCCTTTTTAAGGGGGGTAGAGCCGTTTCGGTTATGTGTGTACGACGTGTATTTGAATACATCGTCTATGTTATGTTGTTATTTTACAGACCGTTGTGTCTGAATGATGTGGATAATGTTGTATGGACCTTGTGTCCAATGTTATTTATGTTGTATGGACCTGGAGTCCAATGTTATGTAAGTGTGTTGTTAGTAATATATGGAAGTATTGTTTATAAGTGTTCCCGTGTTCTAATATTTAGGATATGTGGAAGTATGAACTTTGAGGACAAAGTTCTTTTAAGGGGGGTAGATTGAAATACCCCAAACCTTAATATATTGTTTAAACACTTAAATATGGTGTATTAAGACTAAAAAGAGTCTTAGAAACATTAGTAAACAAATTTAAACAAAAGGAAACACAAAATGTGCTTAAAGTCAATAAGAGCCAAAATGTGCTCTAAGCTTGGGATAAACTTGGTTAAGACCTAATGAACTTACCAAGACCTCATTTATACACTAATGAACATATTAAATCAATTACCAAAGAAAACCAAGCTTGAAAACAAGTTTAAATACAAAATGTGCTTTAAGGAGTCTTAAAGCACATTTTTGAAAAATTGTCTTGTAAATGAGTTTTGAATGGCTAAATGTCCATCATTACTCTTAAAATATATGTGTACTATAATATCACATTTGGGTGTCTATATTAGTGGGAAATCAAAAATTTCATTCTATGTGCCTTGTTTTATGAATAGTAACTTTTATAAGTTATTTTGTAACATATGTTTGTATAAGTAATTTAATTGACAAACAAAGACTATATTGCCTCCTACTACTATTTGGGGCCGGTTTTTAAGGTTGGTGACACACCACCTTTGTTAGCTTGTTAAGAAAATAAATAAGACTACTTAAGTACCTTTTTACTTTATTAAGTATAAATATCTTCATAAAGCAAATTCTATCCCATTCTCTCATTTCTTTCCTTGCTCACACGGTTTCCCACCTCTTTCTTCTCTTCTTGCTGTTCTCTCACGGTAATACTACTACTCCATTGAAACTCCCACTTTGACCTCTTGTAAAACCTTGCTCACTTGTCCAAATCAAAAACAAACACCACCAATCTCTTCCTCTCATCAAGCTCTTCATTCCTATCTTTTCAAAAGTCCAAGACAACCATTTCGGTGCCATGGAGTTTCTCCATTGAAGGAGCTTGAGCTTGTATTTTTACATATATTGTTACTCTCCTTGACTCCTAGGTAAGGAATCTCAAACAAAAATCAAGTTTCCTCCTTTTTTTGCCATGTCCGAAAATATTATTGAAGGAGCTTTTTATGTGACTTTGTTCTAGCTTCATTCCAACTCTTCATGGACTAGGTGGAGTCCTCTCTTGCTAGATATTCAAACTCTCTTCAAAGAGCAAGGTAAAACAACTACATTAATGTTTTGAAACAATGTAAAACTAGGGTTTACAATGAGATGGAGCTTATAGCTTGAATACTCATTACAATGTGTGTATATTGTTTAGAACTTGCCAAAGAATCAAGTACTCTATCGGTTTTCTAAAGGAAACAAGAAAGAAGTTATTTTGCAAAAGAGGTAAATCTACTAACCTAATGTTGTCTTAATGCCTTAGGAGAAATGAGCTTATAAATGCTTATTAAAACTACCTAAAGAGCCAATGGGAATGACTTAGTAAAGTGTTCTCAAGAGCTTAGTAAAAGGCATATGTGTTGTTGAGTGTATTTGCAGGTTAAAGGCAAATATATTGTGGAAATTCAGTGTTTATGATTTGTGCATTTTAAGGGCCTAAGAGCCATGTCATTTAAGGGCCTAAGTGCCATGCAATTTAAATTGTGCACTATATTGTGATGTAGTGCCTTGTGAGTGAAGTTTGTGTATAATAAGTACTTGATGGATTTTTAGTGTTCTTGGTTGTTGTTGGTAAAAACAATGTGTTTTGGGTTAGTAATGTTCTAGGAGAACCTATGTCAAAATTTGGGTAACAAATGTGAAGTTCTAAGTGTTAAAATGAGTTTGATGAGTTAAGGAGTATTTAAAATGGTTAAGTGTTGTTCTTGTGTAAAAACATGCATTAAGGTGATTTGGGATGTAACAAGGACTTAGGCATGAGCTTGAGATTTTAGTATGTACCAAAGCCATTTTGGACTTAGATAAATACTTAGGCAAACTTTGGTAAATTAAGGAGAAAGTGTACACTAGGAAAAGAGTTTCAAGAAGGATATAAGGAATTAGTGTGAGAGATGATGCTTGGGAGATGATGTTAAGATAAGGAGAAAACATTTTGGGATAGTAGTTATCATAGGTGAGAAACACCATTTAGAAACCTAGTGTAAATGTTGTAAGTGTTAGGAATTTTGTGAAGAAATAAGTAAAGGTTTAAGGAATTAGATAATGAGTTTTATGAGTGTTTAAGGATGTCTTAAGGTGTGTTTGAAGTGCCCAAATAGGTTAGGGGGTACTAGGTTGTATGGGGTGAAGTTTGGAGTTGAATGTGACAAGGAAAACAAAGGTCTGGGGCAGACCGAACTTGCGACCGAACTTGCAAGTTCGGTCGAGCCCAGTTTACCCTGCGAGAATTGGCTTCTGGAAAAGACCGACCTTGGGGACCGGACTTGCAAGGTCGGTCGGGCCTGTATTTTGAGTACGGATTGACTCTCTGGAAAAGGCCGAACTTAGGGACCGGACATGGTAAGTTCGGTCGGGCTAAATTTACAAAGGGGAGAAACTCTCTGGAAAAGGCCGAACTTAGGGACCGGACATGGTAAGTTCGGTCGGGCTAAAATTTACAAAGGGAAGAAACTCTCGGGAAAAGACCGAACATAGGACCGAACTTGGTAAGTTCGGTCGGAGTAGAAAATCTTTAACGGAAATGTATTCTGGAATCGACCGAACTTGGGTAAGTTCGGTCGGCAAGGTCGGTCGGACCAAAATTTGTAAAAAAAAAAAAAAAAAAAAAAAAAAACAGAAAAGAATGTGACTTATGTAGTTAACCCTAGGGTGTATAATGAAGACAACCTAGGGTAAGATAGACATTAAAACATGTCACACAATTGTGTTAAACACTTAGTAAATTGGAGGTTAAGTAAGTTAATTAACCGACGTTCTTGAATTATGTATAGGAGTGACCTACGGAGGAAACCAAACGAGGCAAGGACCAAGGTATGGTTTTCTTGCAGTCTGTTGTCTAGCGGTTTACACCGGTTTGTGTGTTGTATGTTTTTCTGTGTGTTTACAACGTTATAAGATTTAAACATGTAATGAGTTTACAGTTGTTCTTACTATTGTGATGTGTTGTTGTGACTCTTCCCTGTGTGGTCTAACAAGTCTTACCAACTATTGTGTTGGTCGTTAAGTTCCACTATGAACTTCTAACAAGTGTTAACTGGGAAGTGAGGAATCCGGTTATCCGGTCATGCATGTAAGTTAAGAGTAGATATCTGAATCAGATTCGACTCTTATGTTGTTAAGATTGTTCTCCTTAATTTGGCGTTCGATCTCCCGCTAGCTTCTTCCAAAGCTTACCTATTCTGACTTATGATCGGTTTAGTGGGAACCTGTGTTTGTGTGGTGTGTTCGGGTCACTAAATCCGAACCATCTGTGACTTAAGTTACTCGTTCGTCTAACAGAACGGTAATGAGTGTGTTTAACGAGCTTGACATGAGAGTGAATCACTCTCTAGGCTCTTATGTTATTTGACCCTTGTGGTTTGTTATCGTGGAGTAAAAATCCACTGTGTATGTGTTGTTGAGCTATGCACCATTGATGCCATGCTCCATGTTATGTTATGCTATGTATATAATTGAATACCATGTTATAATGACAAGTAGCTGCGCGTATCCCGGTAGCCGATGGGCTGCGCGTTAGCCATACCAGCCAAGGGTTGCTGACCCCCTCGGGGGATCCATATTTTTATACTGCAGGATGAGGATCGAAGAAGCGGAGTGGCTTTAGATCCTAGGATGTAATCCTTTGTTTACTTTTGGATGTTGGCCCGGGATGCGCCTGTGCTCCTTGGTGTTATATACTTTGGTTGTGAGTATACAGTGTTATTATGCAGTGAAGGATGTTTGTAAACACTCGGTATTGTATATATGTAATTATGGTTTAGTTTATTTGCTCGGGAGTCTGATCATCAGACCGGTACAAGTGTATTGTTCTGCCTTGTCAACCACGTGGGTGGTTGGCGGCGTTGTAGCACCGAAGCGTTAGTTACTGTTAGTTGTTTTATCCCGCTGCGATTTCATGTAGTATCATGTGCGTATTAGGGTGTTTACAACTGGCAGTAATGATCGAGTGGGAGAGTCAGGAATTGATAGATGTCAACGAAGCCTGTTGAGTGAGAATTTAAAGAGATAACCGTGCGGCCATTGTCCAAAGATGCACGAGGAACGTGAGCAGTAACCCACAGGGCCCAGGATCGATGGATGGTAAATGCAGAGTAGTATGAATGAAGAACTCTGGCACAGAAACAAGTAAACAAACATAAAAATTAAACGAGGAAGCACTACATACTAAGTAGTAGCTTAACCTCAACTAATAGTAAGTCGGAAAAAGGTAAGTGAATGATCACGAAAGTATACAGTGTTATCAGCAATAGATTTCCAGAGAATTGGAGAGGAAATCTATAACTCATCGAATTCGCATACGGTAAGAGATACCTAGCGACGGTTGAGTACCTTTATTCCCAAGTCAAAAGGGATGGAAAAGGGAGTGGATAATACATTGAGAACTCCAAAAGGGCGAGTAAGCTCTAGTTATCAGGTCACGCAGCAGGAGCTTGTGGACCGTAATTCAAAGGTTAAGTATACCTGACAATCTGAGTAAATGGCTAATCCTAAAGCCTTGAAGCCTTAGAGGCTAGGATTGAACCCGGTTATGAGTTAGTTAACCGTATTGAAGTTTAAACACTTCATAATACTCGAATTAGTGAACCAATGTTCAGTGATAACATATGGTTAGTTACGCGGGTGTAACCCCTTTTAAGGGGGGTAGGGCGAGAAACCGCTTAGAGTATGTTTTACGTTTAGTGCGTAAACTACTATGTGCATAGCACAAAAGAAATTGTTTTGATGATTGGAACTTATGTTACATAAACATATGTACCCATTCATTGTGTAATAATGATTATTGTGCATGAGTGATGCAAGTAACGAGTATATAATAATATGAAAAGAGGAGTAGAGAGACTCCTGGGGAATGAGAATCCCTATAGAATATGGCTAATGAGATTAGACATGAGATATTACGAGTATGAATCGGTAGGAAACCGGTGTGTAACCTTGTAGGGAGTAAGTTCCATAGGTGATTTTATTTGAGAATGATTGATGGAGTGAGTTCCATCCTTTGGAGTTGTATGTTGTGTGTTTTAAATTGAGTAGCAATATGAGGAAAAAGAGGCCATAAGTATGGAATACCTAGGTAAAGTAGTGAAGCAATGAGAATGACAAATGACCTAAGTACTAGGAACTAGAGATTAATTGAAACGAATTGTTTCGTGAATATGACTAGAAAGAGTAAAAGATAGAAAACGAAAATTTTTGACTATCTGATTGTTTGAAACTGACGTGGGAGGTGGAACTTGATCTGCTAGCGATCAAGGGAAACCGAACACAAATTGGAGTGGAAGGATAGTTCAACACTGATGCTGATCACATCAGGGTTGGATGATTCTCGAAGCTCCCTATAAGTGGTCACAAGTAATCACGCTAAGAAAATGCAGCTACCATAAATTTGATTTTGAGTTGTGTGATGTTTTAAAAACAATTTCCAAACAGAATTTGAAAAGGAATTTCTTCAAGTATGAAGATGGAAATGAAAACTGGTTTTTAAACTGCTATCACCCGCCGATGGCTACGGCCTTAAGTCTTGATGACCGGTAGAACGGTGGGCGTGTATTAGTTTTGAAACCATTGCACCGTACGTGCGGCGGTCCTAAATGACCGGTTGGGGCGGTGACAGTGTGTGATTTTTCCAAAGGCAGCGGGACGGGGAGAGTACCCTGAGACGATTCCGTGTTGAGTGAGTCAACCAGAGTGCCTAAGGATATGTATATGTGTAACGTTTTGATCAGAACCGAAGGGACCGTGGGCCAGAGAGAGTAAGTGCCCATTTGTCATGAAACGGCCGTGGACCAGAGAGCGTAAGAGTCCAACGTGACCGGTACCTGAGGGATCAGTAGTATATTACTTAATATGGATTCGAGGACTGTTGTGCCTTCTTGTCTTCGGACCGATTCCATGGAGTGAGTAAAAAGAGTATTTTTGATTGCTATACATGCTGTGATTTTTGTGTGGTATGTGTAGTGCGAAATGAGAATGACTTGTGAAGTCTGTAAGGTTGTACGTGTATTATAACCTTGGCATAGTACGCCCATGAGAGTAACGAGATTAGATTCACCAACTTTGAGGACAAAGTTCCTAAGGGGGGTAGATTTTAATACCCCGGATCTAAAATGGTGATTAAATTACTCTAATATGATTATTAAAGGCCTAATGGTGCCTATAGAGTATTGGTAAAGAGAATAAAACCAAAAGTAAAGAGAAAACACTTGAAAAGTGAAAAAAACGCTAAAATGCGCGTTAAATATAAGAGATATATGACCTCGAGAGGGTCCGAGATGGATTCCTAAGGCTTAGTTAGGCCTAATTAGTGTACGGGAATAATTCCCGAAGAAAACGGATTCAAATAATGGATTAAAAATGCTAACGGAGTTTCAAAGCACGTTTTCGAGAAAACCCGAAAACGTGACTTTAAGCGGTCAAATGGACCCGTAAAAAAAATTATAGTTGATTAAATAACTATAAACAAATATTAATGGAAGCTTAATAACCATTAAAAATGAAGAAACGAGAAAAATCCGAAAAACGGGCCCGGTTAGTGAATAGTGCTAAACCGGGTAAATTAACGAGCGTTTTCTGTAAAAAAAATGAAAAATGCTCCCAGCTTGTATTTTTTGTGTGGCCGATTTTAATTAGTATACACACACACATTTAATTAGCTTGTTAGCTTATTAAGTCACAAGAGGACAAAAAAATAAAGTAAGGGAGTGAATAGTGTAAAAAGTGATATTTTACCCTCTCTCTTCTATTCTTGATCCACTCACGTTTTTTCCCCCCTTCCAAACTGAGTCTTCTTCTCCTCTATGATTTCGATGGCGATTTCAACAGAGAGCACACAGCCATCATCTTCCCTCTTCATTATCTTGCTCATTTCTCCTCCGAATCACACAAAAATAGCACTGTTAGATTCCTCTCGGTATGGGCAACATTTTCCACCCAACAAAAACTTGAAACCCTCATCTTCATCTTCATGGCCGTGGGTCATTTTGCAGCTTGAAGAGGTGATTTTGGCTCTCCCTCATCTCCTTAATATTCTAAGGTAAAAATAAACTCAATTTTCCATCTTTCTAGCTTGTTCTTGTAAATTTGGAAATTTTCCAAGGTTGAAAGATTTCCTCCGTTTCAGCCGATTACCCTTTTCCTTGTGGAGTGCTGGAACTTCATCATTTTGATTGCCTAAACTCTCCATTTGTACACTTAAAGGTAATCTCTAAGCTAAACCCTAAAAACTAGCTATTGAAATACTAGTTTTGTGAGGGGAAAATTGAATTAATTGGCTTGTTATGTGTGGTGTGGGAAAACAAGAAGAGAAAGAGGGAACACGATAAGGAGGAAGAAGAGAAGAGAAACAGAAAAAGAAAATTAGCAAGGTATGAACTTACCTTGGGTTGGTTTTGTTCTTGTAAACAGATTTTGGAATGTGAGTAAATGACCATGTATGGTGTTGTTATGATACTACAATATTGCTTGTTAAATGAAGAAGTTTTAATGATGTTTAAGTGTGGTTAGTAAGCCTTGAGGCTAACTGGTACATAGGTGATAACAGAGGGGAACTTAGCATGATGTGGCAGTGGTTTTAATGTTGTAATAACAGGGGTGAAACACTGATCTTGGTGGCTGTTGTAGTGTGGAGAATGCTTAGGAATGTAGACAAACCTTGTCAAAATTTGCCTAGGAATGTATGGGCTTGAGTGTATTGATGGTGGAGTGGGAATGGAAGGAAAGAAAGGATTGGAAAAGCTACTATAGAAACAAAGAAGCTAGAGGTGCTGTTGTGCATCAGTGTAACAGAGAGGGTGGAAATGGTGTAGTTGTGCATGAATTAAGTGATGAGTTTTGTCCATAATTTAAGGAGGTTAAGAGCTTGATTAAGGTGTTAAAATATGTTGGACTACATGTGGAATGATTAGGAAGAGATTGGGTATAAGCTTGGAGTGGAAACAGAAGCAAAGACATACTTATTTTTGAAACCTGCAAGTGGTCCGGGTCTGTAAACTAGGACAGAAACCCTAACCAGTGTCAAAACACGACAGAAACTTGTAAAACTGAAGTGGTCCGGGTTTGTAACCCAGGACATAAACCCGGACCACCCCTAAATCATACCCGAGAGTTCTGAAACCTTGTGGTCCGGGTTTGCAAACTAGGACACAAACCCGGACCACTCCTAAAACTTACCCGAGAGTTTTTCCAAGTGGGGGTCCGGGTTTACAAACTCGGACAGTAACCCGGACCACCCCAAAATTTGTACAGAAACTATTTTAAAGCTTAATTAAGGATGGGTAATGTTGGGTAATGATGGTATAAGGTAATTATGACTTGATTAATGATATTTAAAGGTCATTAAGAGTGTAACAAGTTTAAGAAGTGAATGAGAAAATTGTGAGTTTAAGAACACATGAGTAAAACTAAGTTAAACGGGATAACGGGGTAAGTACGGAAGTAGCATTTAATTATGTACCGTATGAGCTTGGTATTAATAATGTTGTTTGAAACCTTATCAGAGGATCATGTGTGAACCGAGCATGGTGAGATGACACGGTAAAAGTAAAAACCCCGGTGAAAGGTATGATTTTCTCATACTCTTCGTGATAACCGAGTTACGTTGATTGTGTGTTTGTGTGCCGGCTTAATCAAGATTAAAGCATGAAAATAATCCATTTTTTGATTATGTATGCCTTGTTGTATGTTGAATGAGCTAACATACTTGTATGCCGGTGTGGTCTAACATAGTGTATGGACCGACTCGTAGTGAGTAACGTTAGGCTAGAGACCCATAGATCGGGTCGATGCTTATGATAAAAAACGTGCAAACACACAAACTATTCGTAAATATAACGATAACGCAAACATATGAACTCCCTAGAATGTGAGGAGAAGTACGGGTTGAGTAAATACCCATAATGGTTAGAAAACCACATTGAAACAATCCACGAAACAAATGAGAGTGAAAGATAAGTGAACCTCCTTCAAGAGGATTTAAGATAGTTCGAAGATGTGAACTGGTGAAGAAGGTAAAAGAGACCTGAGGGATTAGTAGCTCCCTTGAGACATGGTCGACCTCCTATATGAGGATTTTACTTGATATATGCAAATAACCGAAAGTATGAGTAAAGTAAATGTATGGGTAACTCATAAAACCTAAGATTAACCAAACTTAAGTAATGTTCCCAAGGTCATTAGAAACATCGAGAGTGATGTTTCTAGACTAATATACATAATATTATTATAACTCCGAGAGAGGAGTGTATGGGAATGTAAGTAGTCCGAGAGTAGTCGGGCCTAAGTAAAAGGGATAGGAACTAAGAGAGAGCTCCGTGAGCTAGTTGAACCTTTCCACCGTGCTAGACCCAGAGTAGGGTCGAAACCGGGGAAGTAAGACTATGCTAGAGAGCCATGAGTTTTGGCCTAAGTATGTATTAAGAGTAGCAAGCGTGACGTAGGAGACCTGTAGCGTCTCGAGAATCTACAAGAGCTTGAGTATAATTAACCCAAGAGTGTGGGTGAGATAATGAGTATAAATAACCCAAGAGTGTGGGTGAGATAATGAGAATAAGTAACCCGAGAGTGTGGGTGAGTATAGTACGAGTAGCCCAAGAGAATGGGTGTGTATATGAATAAGTAACCCGAGAGAGCGGGTGAGGTATTGAATTAGTAAACAAGGAATAGTGAGGTATAACCCTCAAGGCCTGAGAGTAACAGATACAGCTAACAACCTTGTTATGTTAGTTAGGAATTGTGTTCCGTGATTGGATGTAGATTCCTCGAGTATTACACGTACTCTTTGTATTGTTATGATGCATGTTGTTTGACTAAAATGATCTCCATGTAAATCCGACAAGTGGTCGGCGTACCCCGGTTAGCACTCGGGGTATGCGAATTTCATATGCAGCTTTAAGCTGAGCCCCTAGGGGCCACGTTTTTTTTATTCGCAGGTACACCGAAGATGAAACCGTACGAGAGTAGGACGGGGTCGGTGATAGCATGGGTAGTTAGATTGTAATTACTTATGTATTGAACGAGGTGTAAGACCGAATATGTTATCGGCATCCATATAATGTAGACTTGGTTTAGTAAGAAATGATTTGAGTAAAGCGTTGTATTGTGTATTCGGTTGTTCCAGTTCATCAGACCGTTACGGTATGTAAGAAAGGCCTGGTTAGCCATATGGGTGGCTAACGGCGTTGTTTCACCCCTCGTTGTAATTAGAGTTCCGCTGCGTGAGTAAGAGCATTTAGTGACAGTTTAAGAGGTAATGACGAGCTTAACGGTTGAGGTGTTACAATGGAGAAGAGTGTATTAGGAGTAAAATAATGTCATTTGAGTGCTAAGAATGACATTGGTGAGGGAAGTTTGAATAGTATAATGATGAAACCAAAATCTGTTACAAGAGTTGAACAAAACAAGAAAACTAGTTTTGAAAGTGTAAGTGAATCTTAAGTGAAATTCACTAGAGTTTGTGAGTGGACTTGGTGATTAGTTTATGGTGGTTTAGATGAGAAATTAGATGCTAAAACATGTGGTTTATAGGTGGGAAAGATTGGGTAATCAAATGGTGGAAGAATGGAGTTGTAACAGATTTGGAATTGCCAAATCTGTAAAATCTGTAGCAGGGTCTGGGACCTAGGCCATGGACAAAGTCCCGGACCACCCCCTTAATTCATGCCGAGAGTTGCCTACCATGTTTGGTCCGGGACTTGAGTCTGGTACAAGGTCCCGGACCACTTGTTAAATTCACCCGAGAGTTACATTCTCAATTGGTCCGGGACTTAAGATAGGGACCAAGTCCCGGACCGCCCCCAGAAACCTACAGAGAGCATTTTAAAGGTTGTAAATGATGGGGGTTTGAATGTTAATGATGTTATAAGATGTTAAGTCTTTGTTTGGTGACATGTAAAGGCCCAAGGAAGTGTAAGAAAGTGTTAGAAGTGATTGAGAAGTGAGAACTCAAATTAACAAGAGTAAAACCGAGTTAACGGGATAACGGGGTAAGTACGGGAGTAGCATTTTATTATGTACCGTATGATCTTAGTATTAATAATAATGTTTGAAACATTATCAGAGAATCGTGCGTGACCCGAGCGTGGTGAGATGACACGGTAAAAGTAAAAACCCCGGTGAAAGGTATGATTTTCTCATACTCCGCGTGCTAACCGAGTTACGTTGATTTGTGTGTTTGTATGCCGGCTTAATCAAGACTAAAGCATGAAAATAATCCCTTGTTTGATTATATGACATGTTGTATGTTGAACGAGCTAACATACTTGTATGCCGGTGTGGTCTAACATAGTGTAAAGACCGACACATAGTGAGTAACGTTTGGCTAGAAACCCATAGATCGGGTCGATGCTTATGATGACGAAAACGTGCAAACACATAAACTATCCGTTTAAGTATAATGATAACGCAAACATTTGAACTCCCTAGAATGTGAGGAGAAGTACGGGTTGAGTAAATACCCGATAACGGTTAGAAAACCATATTGAAACAATCCACGAAACAAATGAGAGTGGAAAGATAAGTGAACTTACTTCAAGAGGACTAAAGATAGTTCGGAGATGTGAACTAGTAAGAAGGTAAAAGAGACCTAAGGGATTAGTAGCTCCCTTGTGCCAAGGTCGACCTCCTATATGAGGATTTTACCCGGTATAAGAAAATAACCGAAAGTACATGAGTAAATGAAACGTATGGGTAACTCTTAAAACCTAAGATTAACCGAACTTGTGTATTATTCCCAAAGTCATTAGAAACATTGAGAGTGATGCTTCTAGACTAGAACACATAATATTATTATAACTCCGAGAGAGGAGTGTATGGGAATGAGAGTAGTCCGTGAGTAGTCGGACCTATGTAAAAGAGTTAGGAACTAAGAGAGAGAGTTGCGTGAGCTAGTTGAACCTTCCCACCATGCTAGACCAGAGTAGGGTCGAAACCGGGGAAGTAAGACTATGCTTGAGAGCCATGAGTTTTGGCCTAAGTATGTATTAAGAGTAACAAGCGTGACGTAGGAGACCTGTAGTGTCTCGAGAATCTACAAGAGCTTGAGTATAAATAACCCAAGAGTGTGGGTGAGATAATGAGTATAAGTAACCCGAGAGAATGGGTGAGTATAGTACGAGTAGCCCAAGAGAATGGGTGTTTATATGAGTAAGTAACCCGAGAGAGCGGGTGAGATATTGAATAAGTAAACGAGGCATAGTGAGGTATAACCCTCAAGGCCTAAGAGTAAACTGATACAACTAACAACCTTGTTATGTTAGTTAGGAATTGTCCCTCAGTGATCACAAATGCGCAACCAGGTAGTTCGTAAACTACACTGGATTCCTCACCTCAACTCTTACCATCTCTCTCTCTCATAATGTTTAAGATATGCTCTTTGTCTTATGGAGAATATAATTTATTAATTAGCTGCCCACTGGGTCTCACGCATACCTAGAAGTAATCTAGGTTATATTCATGTTCGAGATCCATGCTCTAGAGACCGACAATGTCGTGACTCGTTCCTAAATGTTTTACTTAGGTTACCATATACTTAATATTAATACTAATGGTATTATATCAAGTAACCGTCATGTCATCACATTAAACGCATATGTATGTTTATATAAGTCGATCTATAGTCGACGTAGTATTAGTCCCGTAGGACGCTCGTGCATAAATGAATAATGCAGTAACACAATAATCACATACACGTATACAAAACACATAAAACACAAGTGATATCAACCAAATCCGAGCCCAAGGAATTCCTTAGGACAACTCGGATCAAACCCCTTTACATACCATACACCTCAGACCTAGGATGCGCAGTGTAGTCCACTAGCTCGTCAAGCGCCTTTGCCTGAAGTATGATCTAAACGGTAATAAACTATCACTACTGGAAAAAAAGGAATAAACAACGTTTTATTTGTCTTTTGAAACGTTTTATAACTATTTTTTATGCCGGCGACGCAAATGGTCGAGCTTCTTAAAGAACGCGTTGTAAGCGTTATTTATACATTAATTTAAAAAAACGCTTATCCCTAAAGCGTTTTTTTTAAGTGGGTAAGGGGGCGGGAATCTACGAGGCATAAAGAACGCTTTCACCTTGAAGCGTTCTTTATGTCCCGACTATAAAAAACGCTTGTTTATTATAAGCGTTCTTTATGAATATTTATAAAAAATGCTTATCAATATAAGCGTTCTTTATGTCATTTGGCGCGAGAGTATAAGAAACGCTTATACATATAAGCGTTTCTTATATGGTCCTTTTTTTATATTTTTATTTTTTATACAATTTATTACCCTGTGCATAACACAAATTAAAATCATAAAATCTTTCAAAACCTGTTTGTATTGAATATACCATATCAACCAAACTGGAGAATTTTAATTAATAGATCAATAGAATTAGTACTTTGTTTGCAATATAGCGCACATACGCTTAAGTGTATATAGTATCGATCAACTACAACAATTATAACTAGCTAGTTAACCAAAATACTAAAAATGGTTCAAGTACTTCGATCATAACATGTACAATACATGAAATACCCCGTAATTAAAAATAGTGATTAATTAGGCTAATGAATAATTTAGAAGCTTAATTAAGTAAAAATAATCATAAGGGAACAAATCTTGAAGGAAATGGATCCTTAAAACGGTTTAAAAGCATTACCGAACCTTAAAGCACGTTTTTCGAGGTAACTGGGAAAACGTGCCTTTAAGCGGGTCAAATAGACTCGTAACAATTTTGGTCAACTAAATAATCATTAATAAATATTGGTGAAGCTTTAGAACCAATAAAATCAATAAAACGAGAAATTAGTAAAAACTGTCAAAAACGGGAAGTTGTGGGGTAGAAACATAAACAACCAAAACTTATGTGTCCAATATTGTAAATAGAGTTTAAAACCCTCTTGGTCTGTGTGTGTGTGTGTCCGATCCCATACCCCTCTCTCACACACTCTTTACTCACCTCTATTTACAAAAGACAAAAACAATTAAAAAGCATAAAGTAACCCCCACCCTCACACTTACTCTCTCTCCTCTATTTCATTCTCCTCACTCACGTATACCCCTTCTTCCTCCTCTCTATTTTTCTCCTTCTTGACCGATAACAATGGAGAAAATGAAGAACCACTAAAATCCTCACCTTCTCTCCTCTTGTAACCCCCTCAAATCTCTTCCAAAAATTATAAAAACCACACCATTGTCTTCCTCTCCTCAAGAGCAACATTTCCCTCTTTTCAAAATCCGGAAAGGAGCACTTTCATTTTCATGGGTATACCCCATTTGGAGCTGCAAGACTACCATTAGCACCACCTTCTTCTCCTTGTTCCATTGAGGTAAAAACCTTCTTGAAACTCCATCTTTTTCTAGCTCTTAAGGGCAAAACGAAATTTGAAGTTAAACCCTTGCTTGCTTCTTTGTACTCTAGCCGATTTTGGCTTCTTTGGAAGGTGGGAAACATTATTCTTGAGCTATTCCAAACAGCACTTGTACCCTTGCAAGGTAATGAAGTTTCTAAACCCTAGAAATTTACATTAAAGCTTAAACAATGTTTAGGGTTAGTTTTAGTATTGAATGTGTGTGTATGTATGGGTTATGATATTAGATTTGTGAAGTACTATAACCGGTGGAGAAAGAGAGGAAGGAAGAAGAAAGAAAGAGAAAGAAAATCTAGAAGAAAAACAAGGTAAGGATGCTCACCTTTGTGTAGTCTTATTTTTGTATGTGTAACAGATTTTAGAGGTTTGAATTTAGTAATGAAAATGGTATTGTGTAGTAGAGTAATGTATAAGGGAATGTAAGTGTTTTAAACCCTTCAAAGACATTTAAAAACTGTTACAAACAGATTGGGAATGAGGTGTTGAGTGCAGGAATTTTTGGTAGTGTTTAGTGTTGGGAATTGTATATGAAAGCCTTGTGTATTTATGTTGTTGAAAACAGGTGAGATGATGATAATGTGTGAATAAACAATGTGGTGAGAGTGTAGAAATATAGGGGAGACTATGGCAAAATTTGCCTAGGATTAGAACACTTAGTGAACTAGAAACTAGGTGGAAAATGTATGTTGTAACAGATTTTGTTTGAGGAAGATGGAGGGTAAGTTGAGAGAGATAGATAATGTATTCTAAATGTATTAGGAGTGTTAGAAGTGTCAATGGAAGAGGGAGATATAGAAGAGGAGTGTAAATGTCAAAATCTGTAGCATAATGTAATAAGGGAAGAAACTAGAGTAAGTGTCAAAATGAAACTTGGTAAACAAGTGTGTAAATTAGTATGAGTATGAGTAGTGAGTTGATGGATGAACTAAGGTGTATTAGGAGGCTTAATTAGTGTTAGAACATGTGGGAATAAGTGTAGGAACAATGGGGAAATAATGGGTAAAAGAGAGGACTGAAAACAGAAATAAAAATGCAAATATTGGGCCGGACCAACTGTAACACCCCATCCAAAGCCTATCGTGGTTATCGCAATCTGAACACTTAATCGAATACGTCGCAGCGGAGATAATAAGCACCTGGACCTTGCCACGGTCTGATCGATAGAATATACCGGCTTAACATTTACAATACTTAACCAAAATACTTATCCAGCTCAAATATCAACATTCACAATCCCACAACCAACCGAGTACTAGTATCTCAAACATAATCTCAAACTTACATCAATTTAATATAAACAGTCGGGTGCACAGGCGCAACCCGAATTCAAAATAAATGTCCCAACCTAAGTCTAACCGCTCCTACTCTCGTAGTGCGTCCTCATGGGCCTCTTACCTGCAAGTGTAAAAATAGCCCCCGAGGGGGTCAGCACGAATGCTGGTACACCCTCTCATGGCCCCCAAGCTAACGGGGCTACGACGACTAATTGTCGATAGCATGGAAATTGATTACATACACAAGCATAATATGAAGTGCAATAACAAGAACCACAAATGAACATATATAGTTCACAAACAATGAACGACTCAAGCGTTCCCTTATCAAGTGGGTTAGTAACCCCCTCCTTAGTCCTCATTTCCTTAATCTCAGTTCCTTACCTCACCTTAATCTTAATCTCAATCTTAATCTTAATCTCAGTATACAAACCTTTCCTGGAAGGGATTGGTTGTAGCTTAATTCGAACCTGGGATTTAGGTGATCCCACCGCACCATCTTAATGCCACCTACTCTGGACGGGAGTCCAGCGTAGCTGAGCCGGCAACCGGCCCTAGGCTACAAGTCCGAAGACAAGTCCTTAAGCGGAGGGCGGATCTGATTCAGATACCGTCCCCCTTTTTCCTTAGCATGCATGACCGGAGATCGGTCCCGGGTTTCCTCACTCAAGTTCCAGTTAGTAGACATCTTAAACACCATGTGCTAGCTAAGCCTTAACGGGCATTAACCAACAACCATCAAACTTAACTCTTATTCTTAACTCAGTAAGTACTAAACTTGGTTAGTAACAATCTAAAGTCTCGCGGGTTAGTGTAAATATAACACAATCACAACGAGAACAATATAACCGGTTGCATGCTTTATCTTGTTTTAGTCATAGCAATTAAACAGATAGCACACAAGCCGAGGGACACCTCGTTAGCAAGCAGGTCACAAGAAGGATTGTACCGTTCACCGTCGATCGTTGTTTGACTAATCTTCTTCGGGGTCCCAACTCACAAACCTAAAACATTCATTCATTTTTAGGTTATTAGTTATTTGCACCTTACTTAACTCACTTAGTCCCTAAGGACTTCCATTCAATAACCTCTCAAGTCTTTATCACTTAGCTTACAAACTTAGCTTTAAACATTAAAACTTATACTTAAGCTTAACTTAATCCCTTAAGTTCTTAGGGTCCTAATCATTACTACCCTACTAATGGCATACCCTAATACCAATTAACACCCTCAGAAATTAGAATTTCTTTTTTTTTGTTTTTAGGCTCGACCGGACTTACCGACCGGACTTGCCAAGTCCGGTCCGTTCCAGTACCCTTTACCGTTTGAAAATTCTACCCGACCGGACTTACAAGTCCGGTCCCCAAGGTCGGTCCATTCCCGAGAGTTCTCCCGTGAAAATTTTAAGCCCGACCGGACTTGACAAGTCCGGTCCCATGTCCGGTCTATTCCAGAAACTAATTCCCTCACAAAACACAAGCCCGACCGGACTTGTAAGTCCGGTCCCCAAGTCCGGTCGATTCCAGAAACATTTTCCGGTAGTGTAACAGAGCCCGACCGACCTTGCAAGTCCGGTCCTAAGGTCGGTCGGCTCCAGAAACTTGTTTCTAAATTCTCTTTCAACTCCAAACTTCTCCTCATATATTCTAATATGTTATAACCTCATTTGGGCACCTCAAATACACCTTAAGCCCTCCTTTAAATACCTTAAATCATCCACCAAGATCCACCTTAGTCATTATGCATTTTCCTTGTAATAATGCTAACACTTGTAATGTTTTCCTCTAGGTTTCTAGGTGGTGGTTCATACCTAATGTAACCACTATGCCAAATGTTTTCTTCACCACTATAACATCATCTCCCAAGCACCTCTCACTATCTAAAACTCTTTTAAGCATTTACTTAAAGTTCCTTAACAAGTTTAAACTCCCATCATCATCACATTATTTCCTTCCTAGTTGTGCACCAACATTTGCCTAAGTCCTAAACACTCGAATACATTCTCTTGATTCCTAAATCTTCCATGGTGATACCTAAGTCATCATAAGTCATTAAAACACCTTAACTTCACCCTTTTTCATCAAGACAACCTATAGAACATTCCTAGTACTTCCTTAGTCATTAAATTCCCTTAGAATATCTTAAACACTTAAACTCTCCTTTAAATTTTGCCATGGGTTCTCTAGTATATAGTACCTCCTAACACATGGTTTTTCTCCAACAAACAACCAATACCACACAAATTCTCATCACAACACCTTAACACCCAATTTACACTAAAACTTCACCACATCATCATACAATGCTTAAACCTAAAATGCTTGGCACTTAGGCCCTTAAATAACAATAATCTTAACCACTGAATTTCCACATATATATGCCTTCAACCTGCGAATACACTCAACAAGGCTCCCATTGAAATAAAATGCTTCTTGTACTTCACCTTTATATTCTTAAACTATCTTTTCTCATTTGCTCCTTAGTCACAAGTTCACAAGAATAGTCATTGTTTCTCCTAGGTTTTATAGCACCTTCCCAATATAAACTCTACACTAAACTCATCATATACCTACATCACATTCCCTTAAACAACAAAACACCTTAAGGAAAGTAATTTACCTTGTTTTCTCACAAGCTTAAAAGCTTTTCTCCTTAGGTTTTCTTTGTTCAATCTCGGTCACCAATGTGATTCTCCTTGCCAATGTTCTAACCAATATCCAATGACTCCAATGAGTACTAGATAACACATTAACCCTAAGGAACAAACCCTAGGTTAAAAATATGCTTTAAGGTATTAATGTGATTATTTTACCTTGGTTTTCTCAAGACAACTTGGGTATGAAGCAAGAAGGACCTCCTCTCTCCTTTGAAGAGTAGAAACAAGCTAGAACAAGGCATAAACATGGAGTCCCATGAGCACTAATTTTCGGACATGTGAAGAAAATGGTGGAAACCTAGATTTTCTTACACTTTCTTTACCTTAAGAGAATGGAGATGCCAATGGAGTCTCCAAACTTGAATTTCCTCCTCTAATGGTGGTTTGACTTGGCACCAAAATGAAGCTCTTGAAGTTTTGAAAAGATAGAAAGAAGGAGCTTGAGCTAACTAAGAAGAGTATGTATTTTGTTATGGATTTGGAGCTAAAATGAGCAAGATGTAGCCAAGGGAAGATGGAGCTTTCATGGAGGTTGAGCTCTACGTGAATGGAGAAGAGAAAGAGAGCAAGAAACCGTGTGAAACAAGGGAGAATGAAGAAGTGAGGAGAGAGGTAAGTCAAATGTGATATTTATCTTAAAAGGTGAATAGTACTTTTACTTTATAACTTACTTGTTTTTGCTTTCTCTTTACTTAGCTAGATAAGTGTGGTGAGTCACACTAAAAAAACCGGCCCCCTTATATGAATGAGGGTAATTAAGTCTTTGTTGACCAAATGTCTCACTTATATAGACTTATGTTATAAACTAGCTTAATTAATTCACTATTCATCAAAAACAAGGCACATTGTTGTGAAATTTTTGATTTCCCATTGATATAGACCTCCAAATGTGATACTATATAGTACACATATTAATTAAAGAGTAATGATGGACATTTAGCCATTCAAAACTCTTTTACAAGACAATTTTTCAAAAACGTGCTTTAGGACTCCTTAAAGCATATTTTGTGTTTTAACTTGTTTTCAAGCTTGGTTTTCTTTGGTAATTGACTTAAAGTGACCATTAGGATATTACTAAGGTCTTAGAACAATATTTGGGTACTCTCCCAAGTCTCTCCAAGCTTAGAGCACGTTTTTGTCAAAACTGCTCTTTTGGTGTTTCCTTATATTTCTTTGATTAGAAATGTTTCTTAATGTTTCTAAGGCATTATTTAGCCTCCTTATATCTTAGTTTATCATTTAAACACCATATCTAAGTTTGGGGTATTTCACCAACCTTGGGACCGGACTAGGTCGGGTCGAGCCCAGATTTACAAAGACGGGAAAGCTTCTGGAATAGACCGGACTTGCAAGTTCGGTCGAACCAGAAAATTCTCCCGTCTGTAACCTACTGGAATGGACCAACCTTGCGACCGGACTTGCAAGGTCGGTCGACTCAAAATTTTTCCGACTTGTAAGCTACTGGAATGGACCGACCTTGCGACCGGACTTGCAAGGTCGGTCGGGCTAAAATTCGCCTGTAACGAAACTTGCTGGAATGGACCGACCTTGGGACCGGACATGCAAGGTCGGCCGACTCCAGGATTTCGAAACCAAAACCTACTGGAATGGACCGACCTTGGGACCGGACTTGCAAGGTCGGTCGGCCCTGTAATTTTCCAGCGTAATTCCTTACTGACTTCGACCGACCCTGGGTAAGGTCGGTCGAGTCATACAAAAAAAAATTATTTAAATTAAATAATAATATATATATATATATATATGTATACCCACATATGTATATATGTACATGTATGTAAGCATGCCAATCTTAAGTAAGAAAATAAAACTTAAGGTAATGAAAAAATAAGTAAGTAATGTGTAGGTGTAGGAAGTATAAGGACATAGTAAGTATGAGTTAAGTTAATGATAGTAGATTAATCATTCAATTGTATGTATATCATAGGATTTGATTTGTGACACCGAAGGAAAGTTGGGATACAAGTACGACGGTGAACGGTATGAATTCCTCATGCCCCGTATGTTATCTTGGTTACTCTGATTTGTGTGTTGTGTGCTAATTGATCACCAAATAAGATAAATGCACGAATCGGAGTTACTATGCATACTTGTGGAAATGTAGTGTTGTATGTTGTGAATATTTTTCTTAAATCTTAGTTTGTATAATTCATGAAATGTATGGATGAATATGAATGCGTGTATGTATGTTGTATTGTACTGTGACCGAATGTGTTGACTTTGGACTTCTAACTTATTCCTAACAAGCTAACCATTCTAACTTAAATTGGTAATTAAATTGGAATGAGTTGAAGTTCGATATAGTTTCGGCCACACGTGAGGATGCGGAGTCACGAGAGGTTGGCTCCAATTCCTGACTCTTAAACTAGTTCGCGGCCCAAATCCCTTAAGTGGGTAGCATCCCGGATTGGTGAGTCATGTAAATCCCGGAGGTGGGACGGAGTAGTCCCCAGGGCCGGAGGTCCCGACGACTTAACTTGAGTATAAGTAAGTAAGTAAGAATGAGTAAGTAAAGTAATTGAAACTAAGTGTAAGTAAGAGAAAGTAAGTAAAATGAGTAAAAGAGCAAATAGCATTCCGATTAACCCGGATGCGTAATTTGGCTAACATCGTGAAGGTAAGTATTGTATGCACTATTGTATTGACGCCTTGAATTGTATGTTGTATTGTAAATGCTTGTATGTTGTATGAAAGCATGTATGTATGAAATAAATGATCAGCATGTTTAGTGGACGTCAAATAGTCGGCGTGCCCTAGCTAGCACGCGGTATATGCGGAGTTCATGCGCAGCTTTTGCTGAGCCCCTAGGGGCACCGTTTTTACTACACGCAGGTACTCGAGAAGGATGAAGGCCATGAAGAGATGTAGCTAGCCTTTGATTTCTTTTTGGATTGTAAACATTGAATGATGATTGGTGTACTGAGTAGTACATGGCTGTAGTTTTTGATTAGCCGGTGTACCATGGGGTACACCTTTTTGGGATACTGTGAAGGGATTTTATTTGGTATAGATGAGTAGCCTTAGAAACTCATTCTTTTGGGAAGTTGAACTCGGATGTAATTGAATACACTTAAATACTCGGTGATCCATTGATATAAGTATTTGGTACGTGGTATTTTGGTAAGTAATATAGTAGCTCGGTATATTATGTTCATCAGACCGTGACTGTAAGTAGAATGAGCCTAGCTAACCGTATGGGCGGTTAGCGGCGTTGTATCACCGGCCGTAGTAAGTAGTATTTCCGCTGCGAGTAACTCTGGATTATGGGATGATTGGACGGTAAGCATAGGATTAGCGGTTGGGGTGTTACAATACAACCATTTGAAAAAAGAAAAGATATATAGATCATGACTCATGACTTCTTCTGATCAATTTAGTGTATTCAAACACATGTGTGCGCCCTCTCCTTATTGACAAACTTCAGATCGATCGGCTTGTGAATAAGTACAACAAGCTGCACAACAGAATTATAAAAGCGATTAAGTACACCATTTGAACTTATCCAAACATGCGCAAATAATTAAAATCATCAATTCAAACACAAAAGTACTTATAATACGTACCTGTGAAGAAATTTCCAATTCGCTAAGACAGTTGTTACCTTTGTTGAAGATGAAAGTACCGACGATCATGATGATTCTTCTGCTGATACAAAAGAGACAGAAGAAGAAAAATATGGTACAAAAGAGACAGAGGCAGATACAGATGAAAGGATGAATGAGAACTCAGAAATAGAGAGGTTGAAGAAATTGGCTAAATAGTTAAGTGAGGCTTCCACGAAGTAGAGTCCAGTGGCGATTAACGAATTACCGGCATACTTCATGACCTTGAATGAAGAAAACAGTTTTCTATAGTAGTTGTATCAGAAGGATAAGAGGAACCTTAGTCGATTATATGGTGGCATGGGGGACTATATGAAGATAAAGTGGTACCAGATCGCCCGGTTGATGAGTTTCATGACTTATGGATGGAAATGGAGGTGGAGAAGGTAGACACTTCTCCATCTTCAGTTTGGATTGGATTCACATCTTCTTTCAGTTTTGAACATCGATAGGTCGGAGAATCTTCAAACACTTGGATATGAATGTCTATAGATTGCATGCAGTCAATTGGAATACTAGCCACACATTGTTGATGTGGGGTGCATCATACCTTTTAAAAGAAACTAGATGAAAAACTCTTGGCAATTAAAAAGATTGAGAGATTCCCCCTAAGTATGATTCCCCCTGAGTTTGCATGTTAAGCGACTTTAATAAATGATAGCAATAAGTGATAGTTTTTATGCACAATAAATGACAGCTTTTATGTTATAATGTAACCTTAGTAAATAACTTTCTACTATGGTTATAGTAACATAAAAGCAGTCACTTATTGTGCATAAAAGCAGTCACTTATTGCTATCAAGAAACAAATGATAGCAATAAGTGACAGCTTCTATACACAATAAATGACAACTTTTATGTTATACTATAGTAGAAAGTTGTCTACTAAGGTTACAGTATAACATAAAAGCGGTCACTTATTGTGCATAAAAACTATCACTTATTGCTATCATTTGTTAAAGTCGCTTAACATGCAAACTCAGTGGGAATCATACTTAGGGGGAATCTCTCAATCTTTTTAATGGTCAAGAGTTTTTCATCTAGTTTCTTTTAAAAGGTATGATGCACCCCACATCAACAATGTGTGGCTAGTATTCCAATTGACTGCATGCAATCTGCAGACATTCATGTCCAAGTGTTTGAAGATTCTCCACCTATTGATGTTCAAAACTGAAAGAAGATGTGAATCCAATCCAAACTGAAGATGGAGAAGTGTCTACCTTCTCCACCTCCATTTCCATCCATAAGTCATGAAACTCATCAACCGGGCGATCAGGTACCACTTTATCTTCATATAGTCCCCCATGCCACCATATAATCGACTAAGTTTCCTCTTATCCTCCTGATACCACTATTCTAGAAAACTGTTTTCTTCATTCAAGGTTATGAAGTATGCCGGTAATTCGTTAATCGCCACTGGACTCTACTTCGTGGAAGCCTCACTTAACTATTTAGCCAATTTCTTCAACCTCTCTGTTTATGAGTTCTCATTCATCCTTTCATCTGTATCTGCCTCTGTCTCTTTTGTACCATGTTTTTATTCTTCTGTCTCTTTTGTATCAGTAGAAGAATCATCATGATCGTCGGTACTTTCATCTTCAACAGAGGAAGCAACCGTATACATCGGCCAAATTCGTCTGACTTTTTATCTGATTTTCTCTGTGATGTTTCAGTGTTGTCCAGTTCTAATTGCTCGGTCTACTGAAGCTTCTACAGCATACATACTAGTTAGAGGTGACTAAAGGAATCGAAAAGGAGAGAAGAAAGGTCGTGAAGGAAAATAAAGTTGGTGGGCCCGTCCGAGTTCAATTTTTTTATTATAGGTTGATGAGGATCGAAGGTCATAGGCGCTAGCCAAAAAATGTAAAGGGATACTAAAATAATAACTACAAGAAATTAAGAAGCTGTAAGTAGCGCTAGAGGTCTCTAATATGGCCAATGGTGGTCATATAGATTTCCAAAACATTAGAGGGTTAATTGGAATGCCTAGCTTGACCGGATAACAAATCTGAGAAGAATGTGAAGGAACTTATAAGTTTTTGATGTTGGTATTGGTAGAAACGTAGATAAACTTCTGGGTGGATGTTAAGGTAAAAGCAATATGTGGAAGGGGAATACGTCAGGCAAGCTGTCGTAATGCTATGTCTTTGTAACTAATTAATACATCCTATAGTCATCTAATATTTGCACCCTAGGTTATACTATAATGTAATATATAGCATTAATTAATACACCCTATAATCATCTAACCAAATTAATTTCGCCATATATACTATATTTGTATGCATGCCGAAACGCATTATATTACACATTATTTCCCAAGTCCATTAATTGTATAACCAGCAAGTAAAAATCAGCACATAGTACAACAATATGCGCCCTTGATTAACAACAATCAACACATAGTAAAAACCAGCAAGTCCATTGGTCTGCATGCAAAATTATTCCCAAACACACGCGCGTACACTTTATTTCACGCCTTTAATCCCAAACAAACAGAGTATATATGTTCCTGATTAATTAACAAGTTTGGTTTGCAACCACACATAGGTTAACAACAAATGCACGGGCCACAGTTTGGTTTGCATGCAAAATTATTCCCAAACAATACACACACAATATATTTCACGCCTTAATCCCAAACAAACAGACGCCTTAACCCCAAACAAACAGAGCATGTATTTTCCTGATTAAGAAGTTTGGTTTGCAAAAATACCTCATCAGCCCAAGAATAGAGTCGAAAGATCTAGCGCGCATGTATATTGTTCCTTTCGCTAGTTGGGGTTGTAATCCAGAGGCGCCGTGCGTGCGACAGGGCATGTATGTCCTGTTCGATCGTGCGATTTTGCAAACATTAATTACTAATCGAATGAAATACCCCAAACCTAGATATGTGGGTTAAATATCAAATTATGGTATGTAAAGGCTAAAAAGTGCCTTAGTAACATCAGTGAACAATTTAAACCATAAGAAATGCAATAAAGCATTAAGACACAGTTTGAGCAAAAACATGCTCTAAGCTATGAGTGAACTTGGTTAGGACCCAAAGAGCCTACCAAGACTTGATAACATTTAATTATGATTTAATAAGGCTAAATAAGTCCTTAAGAAACTTTGGTAGACAATGAAACCAAACAAAACACAAGGTAATACCTTAAAGTCAATATGAGCAAAAATGTGCTCTAAGCTTGGGAGGAATGTGTATAAGACCTAATGGTCATACCTATACCTTGTTTATATGTTAATGAACATATTAAAGCAATTACTAAAGAAAACCAAGCTTGAAAACAAGTTAAAACACAAAATGTGCTTTAAGGAGTCTTAAAGCACGTTTTTGAAAAATTGTCTTGTAAATGAGTTTTGAATGGCTAAATGACCATCATTACTCTTTAATTAACATGTGTACTATATAGTATCACATTTGGGTGGCCATATTAGTGGGAAATCAAAAATTTCACTTCTATGTGCCTTGTATTTGTGAATAGTAATTTTTACAAGCTAGTTTGTAACATATAATGTTATAAGTAATTAAATGAGTCAATAAAGACTACATTACCCTTCTATTATAATGGTGGCCGGTTTTTGTAGTAAGGTGAGTCACCACCATGTAAAATCAATTAAAGGAAGGAAGGAAAAGAAAGTAAAAAGAAGAAAGTTACTTTAGTACATAAATATCTCCAAAAGCAAGTGTTATCTTCATTCTTTCATTTCTTCCTTCATTTCCCACGATGGTCTTCTTCTTCCTCCTCTCTCCATCGGTTTCCAACAGCCCACACTCATTCTTCATCTTCCTTCACTTGTAACTTGTGATTCCCTTGGCCAAATCAAATTCCAAGACCATATTTGTCTTAGTTAGGTCAAGCTCTACACTTCCCTCTTTTCAAATCTTCAAGAACTCAATTTTGGTGCCATGAAGATTCACCATTGAAGGAGCTTGAGCTCATCTTTTCACATATTCTTGTTCTCCTTTGCTTCAAGGTAAGGAAACTCAAAGAAAAATCAAGTTTCCTTCATGTTTTGTGTTGTCCGAAAATTCACCTCACCATGGTGTATTTATCTTGCTTGTTTTAGCTTCATTTGAATCTTCCAAGGGCTAGGAGGAGTCCTCTCTTGATACTTATTCAAGTTCTCTTCCAATTCCAAGGTAAAACAATTACCTTAATGTGTTAAAACAATATATGTAACTAGGGTTTACAATGAGATGAAGCTTAAAGCTTGAATACTCATTATGTTGTTTGTACAATGTATAGAACTTGACAAGGAATCAAGTACCCACCGGTTTGTAAGGAAACAAGGAAGAAATTTGTGAGGAAAAAGAGGTAAACAAGCTATCTCAATGTAGTTTAAATGCCTTAGGAAAATGAGCTTGATTTGCTTAATAAATACCTAAGGAGCCAATGGCAAGTGACCTAGTAAAGTGTTCTCAAGGAGACTAGTAAAAAACATATGTTTTGGTGTATGTATTTGCAGGTCAAAGGCATTATTTATGTGGGAAATTCAGTGTTTAAGGTTATGCAATTTAAGGGCCTAAGAGCCATGCTATTTAAGGGCCTAAGTGCCAAGCAATTTAAGTTATGCACTATATTGTGATGTAGTGCTTAATGTGTGAAGTTTGTGTATAAAAGTGTGTTTGATGGATTTTAGGTGTTCTTGAGCGAAATAAGGTAAAAACCTAGGTGTTTGGATGTGAGTATATACAAGAGAAACTATGGCCAAATTTGGGAAAAATGTGTAAGAAGTTCTAAGTGTTGTAAGTGAGTTTTGGTGAACTAGAAAGTGTTAAAGGTGAATCAATGTTACTTGAGAAGAAAACATGTATTAAAGTGATTTGGAGTGATGCAAGGATTTAGGTGTTGTCTTGGAAGTTCTAGGAATTCAATGTGTGTTTAGTGGATGTGTTTAAGTCTTGGAGGAGTTTGTTTAAGGTTTAGGTAATGTTGATATTCAAGGAATAAGTGATGTTTGGTATGATGTAAAAAGGAGATTTAGTTAGTAAGAAAATGATGCTTAAGAGATGATGTTAAGATGAGGAGAAAGTGTTTTGGGATAGTAGTTATAATAGGTGAGAAGCACCATTTAGGAACCTAGTACAAAGTTGAAAGTGTTAAGGAATTTTACAAGGAAATAAGTAAAGGCTTAAGGAGTTAGAAAATGAGTTTCATGGATGTTGTATGTGGATGTAAGGTTACCAAATGATGTTAGAACACATTAAGAGGCCTTAGGAGAAGTTTGGTGAAGATTGGCAAAGTTTTGGTAAGTTTAGAAGGCGACCGACCCAGGGGCCGACCCAGTTTGTGGGTCGGTCGAGCCTCTGTAAAATGTTGGGAAAATGTTCGGTGATGGTCCGACCCAAAAGGGTGGGTCGGACATGGGTCGGTCGGTCAGTTTTCAAAGGTGGAATAATGTTCGCACATGGACCGACCCAGAATGGTGGGTCGGACGTGGGTCGGACGGGCATGATTATAAGGAAGTAAAAGGGGTCTGTAATGGACCGACCCAGTTGTGGGTCGGTCGGTGGGTCGGTCGGACCAAAAACATGGTTTAAGGTTATGAAATGATATGTGATGATGGGGATTGGTAGGTAATGATGTTATAAGGATGTTAAGGACATGTTAGGGGAGTTTTAATGACACCTAAGTGGGTTAAAAGTTGTATTAAAATGTGAGAGTAAAACAAGTTAAAAATGTTAAGTTATGTAACTAAGTTAACAGGGAAAAATTAAGCATTGACATTAAATGATCAAGCAAACCCCGATGTTAATGAAAACACGTGTGATGTCAACAGTTGTTCGAGAATTGCTCGAGGAACATATATGGACAGGATAAGTGGACTCCGGTGACAGGTATGGTTTTCTTGCAACCTGCGTCCTACCGGATTACACCGGCTTGTATGCCAATGTGTTTTTCTGTATGTTTGCCACGTTGTAAGATAAAACATGTAATGAGTTTACAGTAATTCATAGATGTGGCGTGTTCAACTCCGATACCATTTAACTTCGGCAGTGTTAACCTTAGTTAACTGAGTCTAGGATCACTTGAGAGTTCGGTATTCGGAGTATACGACCCTACCATGGGACGTACTAACCACGGCTATGCGTGTGTTAAATGTGTGATATGTGTATGTGAATGTAGGGATCTCCCTTGTATGTTTAACCCAGTTGTAATACTGTATGAGTTGTTATGTGACAGGCTCCATAGTGGAGTTCTAAGTATTGTCTAAAGTAAGTATGTACTAATAGTAGTGAGGAATCCGGTTTGGCCGGTCGCGCGTTGTTTGGGAGAGGGTATCCTTCCTAGCCTTACCCTTCTCTTTGTTATGGTTGTTTCCCTCACGGGTTATGATCTCCCATTAGCTTACTCCAAAGCTTACCTATTCTGACTTATGATCGGTTTAGTGGGAACCTGTGTTTGTGTGGTGTGTTAGGGCCTCCAAACCCGAACCGCCTTAACTTAAGTTACTCGTCCAACTATTAGGACGGTAATGAGTGTTGGTGTTATTGTATAACGAGCTTATCATGAGACTGGCAACATTCTCTAGGCTCACCAGTGTGTTTGTGATGTTTGGGTCGGTTCCTAAGCGAACCATTCCCGTTGTGTTATGTGTTTTGTTGTGATGCAGTATTCATTGCGGTATTATGTTGTGTACGTAGAAACGTACCAAGTGTTGTTAAGTGTTGTATGTAGTGTGTGATATAGGTTGTATAATGTGGAGTGTTGTATAATGTGGAGTGTGTGGATCATGGATATGATTCCCAGTTTGTGATAAGAGGCGTTTAAGGATAACCCGATTTAAGGGTATGTGTCGTCTATTAAGGAAGTAGCTCCGTTGGAGGAGAAACACTCTAGGGATGATGAAAACCATGGGTGACTTGTTAAGTAGGATGTATTATCCGATTGTTGAGCCTATTGAGGCGAAATGTTAAGTGTTGTGTGTTTATTGTCACATGCATGATTTAAATATAATCAACTGCATGCTAAGACGACAATTAGTTGTGCGTGGCCCGGTAGCATGTGGGCTGCGGGATTACCATACCAGCAAAGGTGCTGAGCCCCTTGGGGCCACCCCTTTCTCTTCTTTTCCTATTTCAGGTACGAAGTGCTGGAAGCCGTTCGAGAGTAGGACGGGTAGTCATTGTACATGGGTAAACAATTAAGTGTATGTATACAGTAGGTGTAGTAAGACCGAAATTGTTGTCGGCATCAGTTTATAAGTACTCGGTATAGTTGTTAAGGTGTATGTTGTTGTTATTGTTAATGGAAAGGGATACTGATGTATAGTTGCTCGGGAATTTAGCCCATCAGACCGGTACATTGTGTATGTATTAGCCTTGTTAGCCACGTGGGTGGCTAACGGCGTGTAACACCAACAAGTTAAGTAATGTGATGAGGATGTTCTTCCGCTGCAGTTTGTTGTAAGTATGTTAATGTTGGATGGGGTGTTACAAAAAGTGGTATCAGAGCGAAGTATCGCTCTGATGACTGAACTACCGAGCTTAGGAAGTACCGAGTTAGGATTTTAGTACTTTGGGTTAAGGGTTGAGTGATAGCGTGAGAGATACGCTAGTTAGGAACTACCAGTGGCTACTGGAAACCTACTATATCCTTCCCGCCCTCCACAATCCCTGTATATGACTTGGGGGAACAACGCCAGGGAGATGGAAGTCCTCTCTTACTCGGGAATACCCGATCTGGCTGTTATTAAATACCCTTAGGGTACGGAGAACCTGTCATACGGTAGATCCCGAAACTGGGAATCCCGGAGACGGTCTCCATCTGAATAATGTTAACCGCATTTCATAGCAATGAATGAAGGATCTTGTGTATTGGAGAATAGAATTTCCGGCAACCTGGGTCGACATGCAGAGCAGTCGAGAATAACCAGCTTGCAACGCACCTACTGTGCAACAGGCAAGAAGTAGATTAGTGAAACCCGAGACAAGTGTCTACGGAACCACAGTTGATAAATAAAACACCAACGGTATACCAACCGACAAAGGAACCACAACGTAGTGCCCAAACAAGAGACAAGTCTCAGTAACCACGACAAGTGCGTGGAACGGGCTATAAAGAGGATACGATACTAAGTAAAAAGGGACTCCCAGAATGGGAAATACCCTAGTTAATGATTATTATGTGAATACAGTGAGAAGTCGCCTAGACAAGTTATTATCAAGACAGTAAGATCAGTGAGGGCCAACAAGGCCACAGATGACAGTGCGGGTAAAAACAATACCACAACCGGTATGTGTTAAACCGATAGCCAATTAGCATGGCGCACTTGCCAATAGCAAGTGCTGCTATAACAGGGCTGTTCGGGAAATTTATAATCACTACAAAGTACTTAGTAAAGTACCATAAAGTTAAACGAGACCACTATGACCATGGAAGGGCTTAATAGCCTAACCTCTGTGATTGTAAGTACACCAGTCAGCAAGAAGCTAGACTTGGTTAAGGTAAGAAGATGTTGTGAAACCATGAAAATTTTTCTTTCAACCCAGATTTTCACAAACCCTTTTCTTTTCAAACCAGATTTTCTTTCAAACCAACACTTCTTTCCAACCTTCTTTAAAACCAAACCAGTAAAACCAAGAGCAGTTGATAAGATACAGCAATGGATAAACTTTCCCCCGATTAAGTTCGGGAAGCAGGGAATGAATATTGTCACGGGACAATATAAGGGAGTTGACAACTGAATACTTCACCTAGGCGTGTGACGGACACTACAAGTGTACCAACTGTGTTGTGGGACGACCGCACTCCGATAGGAGCATGTGGGCCTGACAGACCTACTTATAGGTTAGTTGGGTAAGTAGCATGTATCAGTAAGATACCCCATATATGTATACGAGTAGAGTCCGAAACACGGGGAGTAGTCGACTCCGTCTACGGTCAGCAGTATAAATCAAACGAGAGCTAAGGATTACAAGGAATAGTTGAAGTTAAAGAATTCAGTTAAGTTAGCAAGACTAAAAGGATTAGTGAACTCCTTTCAAGGAAATGTTTAAGAGTTAGGAAGTGCGATGGGCACAAACTGTTATGTAAAGACACCACATATGTCTTAAGGATCCTTAGGGATAAACATTATAGCTGGAATGGTGACCCAGCCTGTACATGGCAAAGCAGATGCCTAATGTGGACACATTAATGTGCAACAAACGGGATGAAACTCCCAGAATGAGTACCTACACTACCAAGAAATGTTGATCTTCACAGAAGAAGATAATAACCAGTAAAGAACGCGAAAGGCGTAGCTAACGGAATGTACCAATAAGTGAAACAAATGTAAGGCATAACTTAACACACCAGGAGCAATCCTTGAAGGGTGTTCACATCAACAATTGTTGAATGAAGTGCATGACAGAAGCACAAGGGTTGAAACTAACACACAGTTTAGACATAAGTTGTCAGGAGACGGACTGACAAACCTAAGGGGCATCCCATGAAAGGAAACGTGATGCAACGACCTTGTAATATTGTACAGAGAAGTACATGTGTGTGAACAGCCTATAATGAGCCCAGCTCAAGGCAAATAAGGCTTATAATCCAAAAGCAGGATATATCATATAAATTCGATTAATGGTAGAAGTTTATGTTGTATAAGTGAATAGAGTGGTAAACGAACCACTGCATTAAGAGTGGGGATACCTCTCGATATTGTGACACCGCAGGAGCAGTAGTTATGTGAATCAAGTTCAAGAAATACGTTAAGGATTGACCATGTTGTTATTGAAGGAGAAATTAGCTTAATAGTATGTGTATAAAGTGAAGCACCTGGCTGAATAACGCCGGCTTGTGACTCGAATGATCGATGCTCAAGGAGCATTCAGTTGTCATCCAAATGAGGGATGAACCGTAATGTGAATAATGTAAATTTATGTGTGGAAGTTGAGGTGACAGTAGATACGATATAAGTTGATGATATACAATAAGTAAGAGCACGGTGCGCACAAGCGACCGTTGTATAAATGTTGTTAAACGAAAACGTAAGATAAGATCAGTTATGAGTTAAACTCAGTGTGAATTCCATGGCGAATCGCATAAGGGATTTACTGTCAAGAGTTTACGCCTCTGCACTCTGTATGACTGAGTGTTTTGGTATTGCACTTGCAGTAATGATCGAATGAGATAGCTAGGAATTGGAAACATGTTGATTGTGGACAATAATGTTATAAAGGCCGATGCATAGGAAATGCAAGGCCATCAATAAAAAGTACTTGTACAAAACCAAACGTGGAAATATGATTAACAGTAAGTGACTACAGTAGCACTAACTACCAAATATCGGTATGGAATATACCCCAAATATTGGAAATAACTGAGAGAGCACTACACACTAGGTAGTAGCTCAATCTCAACCGACAATACGGAAGGGAACAAGTCGGTCATTGTGAAATACATAGTGGTATACACAGTAAATTGTTATGAAAATTGTGAAACTCACCGAATCCGCTCAGGGTAAAAGATACCGTGCGTCGGTTGAGAAACCATTGTTACCAAGATGAAGGTGACAATTGGGGATGTACAATAACAAAAGGGAGTAATTAAGCTCTACAGTTATTAAAGTTTCGCAGCAGAAACTAGTGAACCAGTGATTCAAATGTACAACGTAAATAATGAACATGAGTGAATGGCTAATTATTAACGCCTAAAAGCCTCACAGGCCAGGACCGAAACCGGTTATGAGTTATAACTCCAATGCGAATTCTTGGTTTACGGACTAAACCGCCAATATGGTTGAGATCCTCTAATCAGAATCCGTTGTGTAATAGACCGCGTGGAAGTTAAAACACTTCACGACGGCAGAGCATTTAAGCAATGTTTAGTGATTGATTACGTGGGCGTAATCCCTTTTAAGGGGGGTAGAGCGCAAAACCACTTAGTGTATATTACCGTACAAGTGTACGTAGTGTATGTGACTCATATTGTGCATAGCACAAAATTATTGTTTGTTTTGATGATTGGTGTGTGGGTTACGTAAACATACACATTCATTCATGGGTTAATTGTGGTAATTGCGCACAGAAGATGCGAATACCATTGTGATAAGTGTGTGTGTTTGTTAACAGTTGTGTGTGATTGTACAAGTGTGGGGAGTAGATAAACTCCCGGGGGAACAAAAGCCCCGACATGTATAAATGTAAAACCAGGTGTAGTATTTTGGATAAAATATATGTGTATGTATATATATATGTATACTTAAAAGTGATGCATGAAAGGGTATGATACCGACATAGAACCTAGTGAGAAGAAGATTCCCTAGGCAACAGGGTTAAAAGTGAATGGAGGTAACTGATAGACGGAGTTCTATCCTTTGGAGATGTTGTGATCATGACTAGAATGATTCAAAAGATAGAAATTGGAAATGAGTGATTTACTTGATGCTTGAAAATGAAGTGGGAGGTGGAACTTGATTTGCATGCGATCAAGGGAAGCCGAACACAAATTGGAGTGGAAGGATAGTTCAACACTGATGCTGATCACATCAGGGTTGGATGACTCTTGAAACTCCCTATAAGTGGCCACAAATAACCACGCTAAGGAAAGAAGCAAAGAGCTTAAGTTGGACTTGGAGTTGTGTGTTTTCAAAAGGATTTTAAATTGGTATTTATAAAACGTTGATGGATACTTTACATAATTAAAGTTCTCTTACTTAACCTCACAAGGAAATTTTAAAACTTATGTGATTGTTTTAATCTCCTAAAGGCACGGGGACGGAAGGTGTCCATCGCGACCGTGTTCTACGGGATCACAGTGTATATCAAGGATATTTTTGATTGCTATACATGCTCTGACATGTTGTGTGGTATGTGTAATGAATGTTGTTTTGACTTGGATTTCCTAAAGTGTATACTATCAAGGCCTATGAGTCTAAATGTGTGGTGTCACATAGACCTATGTGTCTAAAGACTGTTATGTTACCAGGACCTATGTGTCCAAATGTGGTTATGTTACCCAAGACCAGTGAGTCAAAGGGGTTGTTATGTATGTGTAAGTGTTGTTAAGATACCCGGACCATAGAGTCCGAGGTTATCATTTGGATATGTTATGTTATGTGTGGATGTGAATGTGTTGCCCGGACCATCAAGTCCGAGGTTGTGATGTAAAGTGTGTTTGGTTAAGGAGGTTTATTTCCAAGTGATTACTGTGTTCTAATCTAATGATATGTGAAAAGTGTGAACTTCGAGGACGAAGTTCTTTTAAGGGGGGTAGATTGAAATACCCCAAACCTAGATATGTGGGTTAAATATCAAATTATGGTATGTAAAGGCTAAAAAGTGCCTTAGTAACATCAGTGAACAATTTAAACCATAAGAAATGCAATAAAGCATTAAGACACAGTTTGAGCAAAAACATGCTCTAAGCTATGAGTGAACTTGGTTAGGACCCAAAGAGCCTACCAAGACTTGATAACATTTAATTATGATTTAATAAGGCTAAATAAGTCCTTAAGAAACTTGGTAGACAATGAAACCAAACAAACACAAGGTAATACCTTAAAGTCAATATGAGCAAAAATGTGCTCTAAGCTTGGAGGAATGTGTATAAGACCTAATGGTCATACCTATACCTTGTTTATATGTTAATGAACATATTAAATCAATTACTAAAGAAAACCAAGCTTGAAAACAAGTTAAAACACAAAATGTGCTTTAAGGAGTCTTAAAGCACGTTTTGAAAAATTGTCTTGTAAATGAGTTTTGAATGGCTAAATGACCATCATTACTCTTTAATTAACATGTGTACTATATAGTATCACATTTGGGTGGCCATATTAGTGGGAAATCAAAAATTTCACTTCTATGTGCCTTGTATTTGTGAATAGTAATTTTTACAAGCTAGTTTGTAACATATAATGTTATAAGTAATTAAATGAGTCAATAAAGACTACATTACCCTTCTATTATAATGGTGGCCGGTTTTTGTAGTAAGGTGAGTCACCACCATGTAAAATCAATTAAAGGAAGGAAGGAAAAGAAAGTAAAAAGAAGAAAGTTACTTTAGTACATAAATATCTCCAAAAGCAAGTGTTATCTTCATTCTTTCTTTCATTCCTTCATTTCCCACGATGGTCTTCTTCTTCCTCCTCTCTCCATCGGTTTCCAACAGCCCACACTCATTCTTCATCTTCCTTCACTTGTAACTTGTGATTCCCTTGGCCAAATCAAATTCCAAGACCATATTTGTCTTAGTTAGGTCAAGCTCTACACTTCCCTCTTTTCAAATCTTCAAGAACTCAATTTTGGTGCCATGAAGATTCACCATTGAAGGAGCTTGAGCTCATCTTTTCACATATTCTTGTTCTCCTTTGCTTCAAGGTAAGGAAACTCAAAGAAAAATCAAGTTTCCTTCATGTTTTGTGTTGTCCGAAAATTCACCTCACCATGGTGTATTTATCTTGCTTGTTTTAGCTTCATTTGAATCTTCCAAGGGCTAGGAGGAGTCCTCTCTTGATACTTATTCAAGTTCTCTTCCAATTCCAAGGTAAAACAATTACCTTAATGTGTTAAAACAATATATGTAACTAGGGTTTACAATGAGATGAAGCTTAAAGCTTGAATACTCATTATGTTGTTTGTACAATGTATAGAACTTGACAAGGAATCAAGTACCCCACGGTTTGTAAGGAAACAAGAAAGAAATTTGTGAGGAAAAAAGAGGTAAACAAGCTATCTCAATGTAGTTTAAATGCCTTAGGAAAATGAGCTTGATTTGCTTAATAAAATACCTAAGGAGCCAATGGCAAATGACCTAGTAAAGTGTTCTCAAGGAGACTAGTAAAAGAACATATGTTTTGGTGTATGTATTTGCAGGTCAAAGGCATTATTTATGTGGGAAATTCAGTGTTTAAGGTTATGCAATTAAGGGCCTAAGAGCCATGTTATTTAAGGGCCTAAGTGCCAAGCAATTTAAGTTATGCACTATATTGTGATGTAGTGCTTAATGTGTGAAGTTTGTGTATAAAAGTGTGTTTGATGGATTTTAGGTGTTCTTGAGCGAAATAAGGTAAAAACCTAGGTGTTTGGATGTGAGTATATACAAGAGAAACTATGGCCAAATTTGGGAAAAATGTGTAAGAAGTTCTAAGTGTTGTAAGTGAGTTTTGGTGAACTAGAAAGTGTTAAAGGTGAATCAATGTTACTTGAGAAGAAAACATGTATTAAAGTGATTTGGAGTGATGCAAGGATTTAGGTGTTGTCTTGGAAGTTCTAGGAATTCAATGTGTGTTTAGTGGATGTGTTTAAGTCTTGGAGGAGTTTGTTTAAGGTTTAGGTAATGTTGATATTCAAGGAATAATTGATGTTTGGTATGATGTAAAAAGGAGATTTAGTTAGTAAGAAAATGATGCTTAAGAGATGATGTTAATGAGGAAAAGTTTTTTGGGATAGTAGTTTATAATAGGTGAGAAGCACCATTTAGGAACCTAGTACAATGTTGAAAGTGTTAAGGAATTTACAAGGAAATAATGAAAGGCTTAAGGAGTTAGAAAATGAGTTTCATGGATGTTGTATGTGGGATGTAAGGTTACCAAATGATGTTAGAACACATTATAGGCCTTAGGAGAAGTTTGGTGAAGATTGGCAAGTTTTTGGTAAGTTTAGAAGGCGCCCGACCCAGGGGCCGGACCCAGTTTGTGGGTCGGTCAAGCCTCTGTAAAATGTTGGAAAATGTTCGGTGATGTCCGACCCAAAGGGTGGGTCGGACATGGGTCGGATCGGTCAGTTTCAAGGTGGAATAATGTTCGCACATGGACCGACCCAGAATGTGGGTCGGACGTGGTCGGACGGTCATGATTATAAGGAAGTAAAAGGGGTCGTAATGGACCGACCCAGTGTTGGGTCGGTAGGATAAGGATCGGGTCTAGGGACTCAGAAGTGCGGGTCGGGTCGGACAAACAATGTTTAAGGTTATGAAAATGATATGTGATGATGGGGATTGGTAGGTAATGATGTTATAAGGAATGTTAAGGACATGTTCGGGGAGTTTTAATGACACCTAAGTGGGTTAAAAGTTGTATTAAATGTGAGAGTAAAACAAGTTAAAAATGTTAAGTTATGTAACTAAGTTAACAGGGAAAAATTAAGCATTGACATTACATGATCAAGCAAACCCCGATGTTAATGAAAACACGTGTGATGTCAACAGTGTTCGAGACTTGCTCGAGAACATATATGGACAGGATAAGTGGACTCCGGTGACAGGTATGGTTTTCTTGGCAACCTGCGTCCTACGGATTACACCGCTTGTATGCCATGTGTTTTTCTGTATGTTTGCAACGTTGTAAGATAAACATGTAATGAGTTTCAGTAATTCATAGATGTTGGCGTGTTCAACTCCGATACCATTTAACTTCGGCAGTGTAACCTTAGTTAACTGAGTCTAGGATCACTTGAGAGTTCGGTATTCGGAGTATAAGACCCGTACCATGGGACGTACTAACCACGGCTATGCGTGTGTTAATGTGTGATATGTGTATGTGAATGTAGGGATCTCCCTTGTATGTTTAACCCAGTTGTAATACTGTATGAGTTGTTATGTGACAGGCTCCATAGTGGAGTTCTAAGTATTGTCTAAAGTAAGTAGTACTAATAGTAGTGAGGAATCCGGTTTGGCCGGTCGCGCATTGTTTGGGAGAGGGTATCCTTCCTAGCCTTACCCTTCTCTTTGTTATGGTTGTTTCCCTCACGGGTTTGATCTCCCATTAGCTTACTCCAAAGCTTACCTATTCTGACTTATGATCGTTTAGTAGGAGTGGGACCTGTGTTTGTGTGGTGTGTTGGGGGCCTCCAAACCCGAACCGCCTTAACTTAAGTTACTCGTCCAACTATTAGGACGGTAATGGAGTGTTGGTTTTATTGTATAACGAGCTTAATCATGAGACTGGCAACATTCTCTAGGCCTCACCAGTGTGTTTGTGATGTTTGGGTCGGTTCCTAAGCGAACCTTCCCGTTGTGTTTGTGTTTTGTTGTGATGCAGTATTCACTGCGGTATTATGTTTGTGTACGTGAAACGTACCAGTGTTGTTAAGTGTTGTATGTAGTGTGTGATATAGGTTGTATAATGTGAGTGTGTTGTATAATGTGGAGTGTGTGGATCATGGATATTATTCCCAGTTTGGTGATAAGGCGTTTAAGGATAACCCGATTTAAGGGTATGGTGGTCGTCTATTAGGAAGTAGCTCCTTTGGAGAGAAACACTCTAGGGATGATGAAAACCATGGGTGACTTGTTTAGTAGGATGTTTATCCGATGTTGAGCCTATTGAGGCGAAATGTTAAGTGTTGTGTGTTTATTGTCACATGCATGATTTAAATATAATCAACTGCATGCTAAGACGACATTAGTTTGTGCGTGGCCGGTAGCATGTGGGCTGCGGGATTACCATACCAGCAAAGGTGCTGAGCCCCTTGGGGCCACCCCTTTCTCTTCTTTTCCTATTTCAGGTACGAAGTGCTGGAAGCCGTTCGAGAGTAGGACGGGTAGTCATTGTACATGGTAAAATTAGTGTATGTATACAGTAGTGTAGTAGACCGAAATTGTTGTCGGCATCAGTTTATAAGTACTCGGTATAGTTGTTAAGGTGTATTTGTTGTTATTGTTAATGGAAAGGGATACTGATGTATAGTTGCTCGGGAATTTAGCCCATCAGACCGGTACATTGTGTTGTATTAGCCTTGTTAGCCACGTGGGTGGCTAACGGCGTGTAACACCACAAGTTAATAATGTGATGAGGATGTTCTTCCGCTGCAGTTTGTGTAAGTATGTTAATGTTGGATGGGGTGTTACATCAGATGTTATCTTTTCTAATACGCTACTAGTTTTTTGTTAGCTTAATAATTTTCTAGACTTAAGATTTATCTTAAACATTATCTTTAGGTACACTTGTACCAAGTAATTCTTGAGATTTATTTCCAAACTTTAAAGGAGTTGAAGTACTTTCACATAATATCAATACTATTTAGCTATTTAAAGTTCTATTTGGGATATTGTTTTCAACCAAAAGTATTCTTTACAATTCTAGGAATTTGTGTACTAGCTTTTAAAGATTGCATTTTCGCAATGTATTCTCCATGGGTATGCTTTTGAAAGAAAGAAAAAAAAATAGCTTAATATTTGGTTTATCTCAACCAAAATCTTATCGTACTTAATATAGGATGCTCAAACTTATATATATATGTATATATTTTTATAGTTTAACTGTGGAACGGTATAACAACACACTCACACTCACAGACATTCACAAAGAAAATGTGTAAAGAATCGTTCACAATCCAAAAAGGGTTAGAGTCGTGCCTTACTGGAGTCCTCACTTCCCAATTCTACCCCAGTTTCCCAAGTTTTTAAGTGCACCTATAATCCAATATTTCACTCGGCTTGTTTCCGGAGGTTCAGAGCGTAACTAATACGCTCTGAACCACTTCTTTCTGTAACACCCTATAATAATAAAACAACAGCGGAAAATAACTAAAGGTGCTACAGACCATCGGGTTCCAAACACCCGGCACCAACCCTCACCAATTACAACTTATAACTTACAAAAGCTACGGTCCGAACTTGAGAAAACTTAACACAACATAATAGAAATTAACATATGCAACTCTCCACAAACCTAGTCCCATCCCAAACGCTCATTCTCTTCGTGGCCACCTGTAAATCAACTTCGTACCTGCAAGATGAAACCAAGCAGCCCACCCCAAAAGGGGCGGGTCAGTTCCCTGGAATGGAACTGGTACATTCTCCAAAACAAACTTATAAAACAAACTCTTCAAATAAACATTAACATGAAAACAAACTCTTAAAAGTAAAACAGAGTAAAGCACTTTCAAAACAATCAAGTTAAAGATAAAAGAAAACAAGACAAAGATAGAGATAGAGAACTTCCAAAACAAGTCATCCACTTATAGTCACACCACATAGTTAGTAACATCCATTGTGATGTTAGAACCAATCCCATTAGGAGTAGAAAACCCCAGATAGCCACAAAGGACTAGGAATGAATGAGAGAAAACCAAAACCAGCAACTCAAGAATGGAATGAAACCAACTGGGAGAGATGGCCCCCACCGCCAAGAACGTCCATTAAGGACAGGGATATACAGCCCCTTACTGTTAACTACGTCCTCTCAGGACAAGGGATATACAGCCCTTTACTGTTTACCACGTCCACTAAGGACAGGGGATATACAGCCCCTTACTGTTCATCACGTCCACTAAGGACAGGGGATATACAACCCCTTACTGTTAAATATCAATGCCCCTATGGGCGAGGGATATACAGCCCCCTACTGTTCACATTAAAGACGCGCGCACGTCGAAAGAAAGATTCCCAAGATTGACCTTTCCAATAATCCCGCTAGATCACCAACTACCCAGAGCAATACCAAAACACTCAGTCCTACAGAGTGCAGAAGCGTAAACCCTAAGCAGCCAATGCCTAACGGGCAACCAAGTAGAAGAAACCAATACCCAAGTGAGTTCCACATCCAAGGCTCAGTTAGTCACACAAGCTGAGTTAGTCACACAACCATTTTTTTCTTAGAAAATCCTCTTAAAGTCAGTTAGCGTTTTCCAAAACATTCCACAAGTCAACCATTAAAAATATCGGAGTACAAGAAATCGCACAACACATTCCATAAAGTCCAAAACACATCAAGCTGAGTACGAGAAAATCGTACCTGGGTAACGCTGTAGCAGTTCTAATCAACTTGCGTAAACAATCAACAGTACTCTGAAGAATATTAAAGGTAGTCTATCATCAAACACTTGTAGCCTATGCTACACTCAAATAAACTCCTCACTATTATTTCTAAATCTCAATTGTCTTTTAAGCCCTCACTTAAATGCTATGAATAACCTTTGACTTGTCTTAGAATGTTCAATTACTTTCATCCTGAAACAACTACATTTAATTAACTCAAACCCTTCCAACTCTTTTACTTAGTATCCACAAAGTATATTATTAGCTTAATTATTACCTATATAATAAGGTGTTTTAAGATAACCCTTTTTATGTATCCTTACTTACATTTTAATTTCCAAGTATTTAATTTTTACAACATTCTCTCCATAGAGTATGTATAATCCTTTTGTACTAAATTTTAATAACCTTATGTCTTAAATACATTTTATATTACTTACAAGACCAAGGTTTCAAAGGAATAACTTAATAAATTAATTTCCTTTATTGTATTTTAGGATAAACATTATATCTCGACATAAGGTAAATTTATCTAGGAACTAAATTCTGATTCATAATTGAAATTGTTAATTATGTAATAAGATAATCTATTCTGAAAATCCCCGTACCTTATATTCAAATGACACATTAATATTTCCAGTGTCAAAAAGGTAGATCAATATAATCTCTTATGTAACCTAGTTTCATCTAATTAAAGGTTCAATGATTTTAAGTATCAAATTTCTATCTGCAAACCTTTTTTGTAAATCTTTAACCATTATGTACATCACTTATTTATAAACTCACATCCTGAATATCGATAATGAATGTATTTTATATGGCTTAACTAATTCCAAGAAACTTAAGGATTATTATTTAGATTAATCTCCTAATCATAGTTTAATATAGTTTTATATCATAATCCTTTTAATGATTTTATCTTAAAATATTAAGTTATTACTCAATACTATAAATATTAAGAAATAATTAAATCTAGACTTATTTATCCTCTTCACATGTAGACGTAAAAGTAACTCATTTATTTTACTATTGTTTATATAATAAGAACATTTAAATGTAAAAGCATTTCATTCATTTTATTATTAATTTATAATAAGATCTATTTGTGTAACGCTTTATGTAAACTAATTCCAAATATTCCTAAATTTCAACTTATTAATTTCTTAACCAATTATAGATTTACATTGTGGTCATTGACTAAATATATACGTATATTTAAATACTGTTTATATAAATCTTAGAAATTCAAAGATAACTAAAAACTCAACCTATAACCATAAATTAATACCACCTCATATAATATTCTTTTATTAGTATCATGTAGAGGTTTAGTTTAACATCTCATTATTCCTTCATATCCTATTTTCTATAAGGTATTTTATTCCTTTTATTTATTAATTTATCGTATATATATATATCCTTCCTATTATATTTCTCACAAAGAATGTTATTTCCTTTATCTATTTTATTGTATTATATAAATATATTATCTACATATATTAAGATTTATCCCAAACATTCTTTAAGAAATTCTATTGTATTTAATTATATTTAATATCTTTTAGACATATCCACAACTGATCTATGGTTTTATAATAAAGTATTTCCCTTAGTTTTAGTTAAACATATTAGCTTCCATATTATATAATAAATAAAATTAGTTTAGTTAATTCCTTGATTTAATATAAGCTTCTATTTTATTTCTCTATATAATATATATACAATATATGTAACAATTTTTACTTCACTTAAAGTTAATACCAAAACATTTAACATACTGTATTAAATGTTAATTAGTCTTATTATATTTTCCCCAACCTATAAAGTTCATTAATCAACTATACTTTAATTTTTGATTACATTAAAAACTATATATTTAAGTTATTCTTATGAAAAAACTCACAAACACAATTTTTAAAACCCTTTACCATTGCCCAAAAATTCCCAAATTTAATATACAGTACTATAACATTTTATACATATTATAAAATTTTATTTCATAAAAATATCTTTTTAATTTAGCCAAATAATTCCAGAAACCCGTAACTTGTAAAAATCATAACTTACGTTTAAAACTCCTCCAAAACCATAATAATTTACATCAATATAAACTAGATAAAATAATGAACCTATGGTTAAAATTTCAAGTCAAAATACCTTCGGAAGGTATTTAAATTAATTCAACAAGTTAGGGTTTATTCCTGGAAACAATATAAAAACTTATACATTTAAATTCGTACGTTTTAATCGTGGCCGTCCATCTCTATTAACTGAGATCGGACGGCCTAGGTTGCGCGAGTTCTTCAGAGAACTCGAATCGAACTCGTACTAATTCCCCTATATCTCTCGATCTACAGAACGAAATTCAACGATTCTTGTTTCTATGGATTCTAAATCGAATTCCGGTTCTAATGGTACCGATTTCCCCAATTATCATGAAATATTTATCGAGTTTGGAATTCAATTCGCAAGTTAGGGTTTATACGAATTTCTGGGTTCGATGCGCACTCAAATCCGACAAATTCCCTCAATATGGTACGTAATTGAATCAATTAAAACATGGGTTAGGTCGAAAACAACACTACCAACAACATTATCGGAGCAATTGATCGGAAACTCACCGGAATTGCCCGAATCGAAGCGATTCGAAATCGTTTTTCTGGAAAAACTTGAACTTTCGACCAGTTCGGGAAGCACACTTCGAGGATCTATAAGTTATTGCACAGATCGAGTTAGGTTTTGTTTTTGGGCTCATTAGAAAGATGGAACTTAGATCTACACATGGATAACTAGAAATAATCCTAACTCGCATTATACAGAAAGAATTGACCCGAAAGTTACGAGTTTACCTCTCTGTTTCCGGTATGATTTTATGTGCTGAAAAATCCGGACTTTGAGCGACTATAACTTCCAAACGGTTATGAATCAGGCTTGGGAATAAACATGAAAGTTGTAGACGGATTAGAGATCTACACAACGAGCTAAAGAAATCAAAATTTGGTTGAGAAACGAAGGACTTATGGCCAGACGAATTTACCTGAATTCGAAAGGAATTGGGAATCTGGGTTGCGACTGTGAAGGTGCCGACTTGAGAACGATTTTCCCGTTGATGTAGAAGGATTTAGGGCTTGTATGAGTTACGGTTGTAAAGAGGGAATTAAGGAGAAGAGAGTGGCGAAGACGGCATGGAAAAATATTGAGTAATGAAGAAGATATAGCCGTCACAAGTTAGGTCAAGATCGGTTGTTTGCTGGCGAAAAACAAGGAGGTAAAATCAGCTAAGTGTTGGGACGCACGAGAGGCTGACACGTGGCACTTTATGAAATTTTGGCTCTAACTTCAAACTAACATAACTTGGGCTAGGATGATCCGTTTTTGACGTTCTTTTTATCGATCTTCATGGTTTTTATAACCTATTTTTTGGTATAGGTTTCATGGCCTGGTTTGACCATTCTCAAAAAGTCAACTCCAGCAAGGCTTAATAAGCTTTAAGGTTTCTAGAATTTTATATTGACTTTTATGTTTCAAAACAATGTTCCAACACTTCCTAAAATCTTTATAATATATTTGGAGTGTTTAGCAATTTCCCCAAGATTTATTGACTTATAAATCTTACTATTAAATTCATAATACTATACAATAATATATAATAATTAGGAGAAAATCCCTAAATAAATTTCACAACCCCTTATATTAATTTAATATTCATATTCCATATAAATAATTTAATATTCATAATTCCATATAATAATTTAATACTTAATAGTATTATTAAAGGTTTAATAAAAGAAATCCCCTAATTAATTTAAATTAATTTAGGGGTATTTCAGCATATCCCCCTTAAAAGAAACTTCGCCTCGAAGTTTAAAAATCAACTAATAAGCACTCACACCACTTCGTTGGGTGTGCTGAGACAATAAAAAATTCCAATGAAGTTCCATACCAAACCAATCCTTTATTTCCATCCATTTCCATAACAACATTCCACTCAAGATTACTCAAAATCAAACTGAATCAGGATATACCAAGATATAGCATGATGAAAATCAAAAGTCACATACTGAGTCACAATGCAAAAGCCAAGCACATACAAACACCTCTCATTCTGCTAATATTGTTCTTCCTTTGCTAACAATGCAACGAGGCATAATCCGGATGAGATAACGAAGGAGGAGTATGCCAGCATATCCCCCTTAAAAGAGCTAAGGTACGCCCTCGTACCGCTACTAACGGCACATTCAAAGAATTCAACACCTTATTAACAAGCATTGTTGTGAATTTTACTGCACCGTTGATTTTATCCATGATCGTTACATATATATGTATCTCTTGATTGTTATGTATTTGTATTTCCTTGGTGGTTATAAAATTTTACCTTATGATTATTATCCATTCATTTAATGACGATGTCCATATATGATCATTTATCATATCAATTATATTACCAAGCTATAACCAGGTGTAACGTATTTGAGTAGTTTATAATAATAGTTTCAGATCATTTAATAATCCTTAATAATCTTCCAAAATCATCTTCAAGGGTTTATTAGTCAACCATATGTTTAAACTTTATAAGATAAATATTTTCTGTGACTTTTCAAGTTTCAATTGTTTTTATATCAATTATCGTATTTTAGATTTATCATTCAGTGTTTTTATAAAATTTACTTATTATATAACTTCACCCAAGGCAGAATTTTAGGAATTTCATCATCAACATCTGATTCCTTTATCTTAAAATTTATACATATATATATATATTTTTAAGGTAGGGACCCTGTATAAAATTTTAGGTCAAATGCATTAGTCTAATGAAAACTCACTCACTCTTGGTGATTATTTTTCTTAGGGTTTGTTCTATGTAGGTATTCTTCTGATTATTAAATCTTAGTACTCTCTTAGACAATGGTGGCTTTTGGTGAACATCACTCTTAGTGTGTCTTTTAAAATTTTATACATGTATAAGGTTAAACTTCTAAATAAACATGAGGATTTCCAAATCTTTAAGTAATTCTCAATTTCTCACTAGATGCTCAATATTCCGAGTATTTAAGGATCAATGGTATTTAGTTTAGTGTTACTCTTCTCTTCACTTAATCTTTAAGTAACTTCCTTTAATGGTTTTTTTATTCAACAAGGGGTAGATGTTCTACCTTGAGTACCCAAATTTTAAATTCCCTTCCTCCATATATAGGTATTTTTCACCAAAGATTTAACTCAATAAATCCTTTACATGTATGAATTTAATACTGGATATTAAGATATAAATTTTGAATTGTTCATTGTGGCTAGCAATGAAATATGCCTAGCTCAAGATTTCATGGCGGTAACGTCTTACCACCAATCCTCCTCAAGTTCAACATAATGCATCACTTCCATGAAAGATTATTCCGGTCAGATGACAAGGCTTGTCTAGCCCCTAAACTTCTAGAAGTGGGTGTGCACCCCCACTACTTTCAGCCTAGGAGTTCGTCGCACCAGGCACTTCCGTAGGGTGTTAGGTTTATGTGTGTTTCTTTCTAAAGTTAACATAGAGTTTTAATGTGTTTTACAAGTTCAGATGTTGATCTTTTCTAATACGCTACTAGTTTTTGTTAGCTTAATAATTTTCTAGACTTAAGATTTATCTTAAACATTCTTTAGGTAACAATTGTACCAAGTAATTCTTGAGATTTATTTCCAAACTTTAAAGGAGTTGAAGTACTTTCACATAATATCAATACTAATTTAGCTATTTAAAGTTCTATTTGGATATTGTTTTCAACCAAAAGTATTCTTTACAATTCTAGGAATTTGTGTACTAGCTTTTAAAGGATTGCATTTTTAGCAATGTATTCTCCATGGGTATGCTTTTGAAAGAAAAGAAAAAAAATAGCTTAATATTTTGGTTTATCTCACCAAAATCTTATCGTACTTAATATAGGATGCTCAAACTTATATATATATATGTATATATTTTTATAGTTTACTGTTGGAACGGTATAACAACACATCACACTCAACAGACATTCACAAAGAAAAGTGTGTAAAGGAATCGTTCACAATTCCAAAAAGGGTTAGGAGTCGTGCCTTACTGGAGTCCTCACTTCCCAATTCTACCCCAGTTCCCCCAGTTTTAAGTGCACCTATAATCTAAATATTTCACTCGGCTTGTTTTCTCGGGTTCAGAGCGTAACTACGCTCTGATACCACTTTCTGTAACACCCCTATAATAATAAACAACAGCGGAAAATAAACTAAAGGTGCTACAGACCATCGGGTTCCAAACACCCGGCACCAACCCTCACCAATTACAACTTATAACTTACAAAAGCTACGGTCTGAACTCGAGAAAACTTAACACAACATAATAGAAATTAAACATATGCTCTCTCCACAAACCTAGTCCCATCCCAAACGCTCATTCTCTTCGTGGCCACCTGTAAATCAACTCGTACCTGCAAGATGAAACCAAGCAGCCCACCCCAAAGGGGCGGGTCAGTTCCCTGGAATGGAACTGGTACAATTCTCCAAAACAAACTTATAAAACATAACTCTTCAAAATAAACAGTAACATGAAAACAAACTCTTAAAAGTAAAACAGAGATAAAGCACTTCAAAACAATCAAGTTAAAGAGAAGAAAACAAGACAAGATAGAGATAGAGAACTTCCAAACAAGTCATCCACTTAAGTAGTCACACCACATAGTTAGTAAGCATCCATTGTTGATGTTAGAACCAATTCCCATTAGGAGTAGAAAAACCCAGATAGCCACAAAGGACTAGGAATGAATGAGAGAAAACCAAAACCAGCAACTCAAGAATGGAATGAAACCAACTGGGAGAGATGGCCCCCACCGCCAAGAACGTCCATTAAGGACAAGGGATATACAGCCCCTTACTGTTAACTACGTCCTCTCAGGACAAGGGATATACAGCCCTTTACTGTTTACCACGTCCACTAAGGACAGGGGATATACAGCCCCTTACTGTTCATCACGTCCACTAAGGACAGGGGATATACAACCCCTTACTGTTAAATATCAATGCCCCTATGGGCGAGGGATATACAGCCCCCTACTGTTCACATTAAAGACGCGCGCACGTCTCGAAAGAAAGATTCCCAAGATTGACCTTTTCCAATAATCCCGCTAGATCACCAACTACCCAGAGCAATACCAAAACACTCAGTCCTACAGAGTGCAGAAGCGTAAACCCTAAGCAGCCAATGCCTAACGGGCAACCAAGTAGAAGAAACCAATACCCAAGTGAGTTCCACATCCAAGGCTCAGTTAGTCACACAAGCTGAGTTAGTCACACAACCATTTTTTTTCTTAGAAAATCCTCTTAAAGTCAGTTAGCGTTTTCCAAAACATTCCACAAGTCAACCATTAAAAATATCGGAGTACGAGAAATCGCACAAACATTCCATAAAGTCCAAAACACATCAAGCTGAGTACGAGAAATCGTACCTGGGTAACGCTGTAGCAGTTCTAATCAACTTGCGTAAACAATCAACAGTACTCTGAAGAATATTAAAGGTAGTCTATCATCAAACACTTGTAGCCTATGCTACACTCAAATAAACTCCTCACTATTATTTCTAAATCTCAATTGTCTTTTAAGCCCTCACTTAATGCTATGAATAACCTTTGACTTGTCTTAGAATGTTCAATTACTTTCATCCTGAAACAACTACATTTTAATTAACTCAAACCCTTCCAACTCTTTTACTTAGTATCCACAAAGTATATTATTAGCTTAATTATTACCTATATAATAAGGTGTTTTAAGATAACCCTTTTTATGTATCCTTACTTACATTTTAATTTCCCAAGTATTTAATTTTTACACACATTCTCTCCATAGAGTATGTATAATCCTTTTGTACTAAATTTTAATAACCTTATGTCTTAAATACATTTTATATTACTTACAAGACCAAAGGTTTCAAAGGAATAACTTAATAATTAATTTCCTTTATTGTATTTTAGGATAAACATTATATCTCGACATAAGGTAAAATTTATCTAAGAACTAAATTCTGATTCATAATGAAATTGTTAATTATGTAATAAGATAATCTATTCTGAAAATCCCCGTACCTTATATTCAAATGACACATTAATATTTCCAGTGTCAAAAAGGTAGATCAATATAATCTCTTATGTAACCTAGTTTCATCTAATTAAAGGTTCAATGATTTTAAGTATCAAATTTCTATCTGCAAACCTTTTTGTAAATCTTTAACCATTAATATGTACATCACTTATTTATAAACTCACATCCCGAATATCGATAATGTGAAGTATTTTATAGGGCTTAACAAGGAATTCCAAGAAATTAGATTATTATTTGTTAGATTAATTCTCCTTAATCATAGTTTAATATAGTTTTATATCATAATCCTTGTTAATGATGATTATTCTTTTTTAAAATATTAAGTTATTACTCAATACTTATAAAGTATTAAGAAATAAGGAAATCTAGGACTTATTTATCCTCTTCACATGTAGACGTAAAAGTTAATCTCATTTATTTTACTATTGTTTATATAATAAGAACATTTAAATGTATATAACATTTTCATTCACTGTATTATTAATTATACTAATAAGATCTCTTGTGGTGTAACGTTTGATGTAAAACTAATTCCAAATATTCTAAAATTTCAACTTATTAATTTCTTAAACCAAATTTAAGATTTACATTTTGTGGTAATTGACTAAATATATACGTATATTTAAATACTGTTTATATAAATCTTAGAATTCAAAGATATATAACTAAAAACTAAACCTATAACCATAAATTAATACCACCTCATATAATATTCTTTTTATTAGTATCATGTAGAGGTTTAGTTTAACTCATAATTCCTTCATATCCTATTTTATAAGGTATTTTATTCCTTTTATTTATTAATTTATCGTATATATATATATCCTTCCTATTATTTCTCACAAAGATGTTATTTCCTTTATCTATTTTATTGTATTATATAAATATATATCTACATATATTAAGATTTTCCAACATTCTTTAAAAATTCTATTGTATTAATTATATTTAATATCTTTTAGACATATCCACAACTGATCTATGGTTTATAAAATAAAGTATTTCCCTTAGTTTTAGTTAAACATATTAGCTTCCATATTATATAATAAATAAAATTTAGTTTAGTTAAATTCCTTGATTTAATATAAGCTTCTATTTTATTTCTCTCATATAAATATATATACAAATATATGTAACAATTTTTACTTCACTTAAAGTTAATACCCAAAACTTTATAAACATACTGTATTAAATGTTAATTAGTCTTATTATATTTTCCCCAACTATAAAGTTCATTAATCAACTATACTTTAATTTTTGATTACATTAAAAACTATATATTATAAGTTATTCTTATGAAAAACTCACAAACACAATTTTTAAAAACCCTTTACCATTGCCCAAAATTCCCAAATTTAATATACAGTAACTATAACATTTTATACATATTATAAAATTTTTTTCAAAAAAATATCTTTTAATTTAGCCAAATAATTCCAGAAAACCCGTAACTTGTAAAAATCATAACTTACATTTAAAAACTCCAAAACCATAATAATTTACATCAATATAAACTAGATAAAATAATGAACCTATGGTTAAAATTTCAGTCAAAATTACCTTCGGGAAGGTATTTAAATTAATTCAACAAGTTAGGGTTGATTCCTGGAAACAATATAAAAACTTATACATTTAATTCGTACGTTTTAATCGTGGCCGTCCATCTCTATTAACTGAGATCGGACGGCACCTAGGTTGCGCGAGTTCTTCAGAGAACTCGAATCGAACTCGAGTACTCATAATTATAACTTTTTTATCCCAGAGATCTCTCGATCTCAGAACGAAATTCAACGATTCTTTGTGTTTGTTCTATGGATTCTAAATCGAATCCGGTTCTAATGGTACCGTTTTCCCCAATTATCATGAAATATTTATCGAGTTTGGAATTCAATTCGCAAGTTAGGGTTTATACGAATTTCTGGGTTCGATGCGCACTCAAATCCGACAAATTCCCTCAATATGGTACGTAATTGAATCAATTAAAACATGGGTTAGGTCGAAAACAAACACCAACAACATTATCGGAGCAATTGATCGGAAACTCACCGGAATTGCCCGAATCGAAGCGATTCGAAATCGTTTTTCTGGAAAAACTTGAACTTTCGACCAGTTCGGGAAGCACACTTCGAGGATCTATAAGTTATTGCACAGATCGAGTTAGGTTTTGTTTTTGGGCTCATTAGAAAGATGGAACTTAGATCTACACATGGATAACTAGAAATAATCCTAACTCGCATTATACAGAAAGAAAATCGACCCGAAAGTTACGAGTTTACCTCTCTGTTTCCGGTTATGATTTATGTGCTGAAAAATCCGGAACTTTGAGCGACTATAACTCCAAACGGTTATGAATCAGGCTTGGGAATAAACATGAAAGTTGTAGACGGATTAGAGATCTACACAACGAGCTAAAGAAATCAAAATTTGGTTGAGAAACGAAGGACTTATGGCAGACGAATTTACCTGAATTCGAAAGGAATTGGGAATCTGGGTTGCGACTGTGAAAGGTGCCGACTTGAGAACGATTTTCCCGTTGATGTAGAAGGATTTAGGGCTTGTATGAGTTACGGTTGTAAAGAGGGAATTAAGGAGAAGAGAGTGGCGAAGACGGCATGGAAAAATATTGAGTAATGAAGAAGATATAGCCGTCACAAGTTAGGTCAAGATCGGTTGTTTGCTGGCGAAAAACAAGGAGGTAAAATCAGCTAAGTGTTGGGACGCACGAGAGGCTGACACGTGGCACTTTATGAAATTTTGGCTCTAAACTTCAAACTAACATAACTGGGCTAGGATGATCCGTTTTTGACGTTCTTTTTATCGATCTTCATGGTTTTCATAACCTATTTTTTGGTATAGGTTTCATGGCCTGGTTTGACCATTCTCAAAAAGTCAACTCTAGCAAGGCTTAATAAGCTTTAAGGTTTCTAGAATTTTATATTGACTTTTATGTTTCAAAACAATGTTACAACACTTCCTAAAATCTTATAATATATTTGGAGTGTTTAGCAATTTCCCCAAGATTTATTGACTTATAAATCTTACTATTAAATTCATAATACTATACAATAATATATAATAATTAGGAGAAAATCCCTAAATAAATTTCACAACCCCTTATATTAATTTAATATTCATAATTCCATATAATAATTTAATATTCATAATTCCATATAATAATTTAATACTTAATAGTATTATTAAAGGTTAATAAAAGAAATCCCCTAAATTAATTTAAATTAATTTAGGGGTATTTCATACTGTGATCCCTGTAGCTGACTTCAAGAGTAGACGATGCTCTGCACAGTGTAGCCTACCTCTGTATCGCTGTAGTGTGTGTGTCCATGCCCACAATTATATCAAACCCCATGCCAGGGAAGACAATGGCATCAAAGAGGAAATCTACTCCCTTGATGTGTATGTTCAAGTCCTTACATTGCTTACTGCACTTGATTAACTCCCTGGATGGCCAATAGACTGAGCAGTCATAGATATCTTCTGTAGGGGCATCTATCTTAGCATGGAATGCCTGAGATATGAATGTATGGGAGGCTCCAGAATCAAACAGAACAGTGGCTTCCACCTCATTAATTAAGAACGTGCCTGAAACCATAGAGTAAATTCTAAGATTCTCAGGCATCACATTCCAAGGTAATAAATCAGGCTAGTAGTTATACCTGTGATGACCATCCCATTGCTCTTCGCTTGAGCCTGGTTCAACACAGTCAACCTGATCTCTGAGTTCCCAACCCCTACACGACGAAACACAAACTCATAAGATTTCCATTCTTATTAAGGTCTTCATGAGCATTTTAATGATTACAATGCTGGAATTGCATAAATACAAGGCTAGATCTGTCTAAAGGTCAGGTTTAAACGGCCTGGTTTCATGTGGGTCTGGTTGATGATGGATGTAGGGGCTGTGTGGGGCTTAATTCTCTTCACCCCATGGTAGATAAGTCTAGCTAGCTGCTCCCCCGAATATCAGCACATCACCCGACCTCAGGAGGATCTTTGTAGCAAGATCCATTCTTTTCTGATCTCCAAATAGGAATTCCGCGTCGTCTCCAAGTGATATGGACACCACTGGAACTCCTCTAGTGATGATGGAATCTAGAGACTCGTCCCTATCCTGATGCATTCCTAGCTTACCTTCTTTCCCATAGAAGTTGATGATGCACACGTCTAAGGTTAGGTCTGGGACGGGCTCATCCTCCAATTCCTGGGCTGCTTTAACTGCAGCTCCAATGATGGTCTGCAACTCTCCTGGAATTGGTGGCACCTCCACCTCTTCATAGCTTCCAGTGGTGTGGTCCCACTTCTTACTAGGCACATGATCTTCACCTTCATGGTTGCACCGTTATTGAAGGTGGGGGTGTAAAAGTTTCCTCCTTTCACACCTAATTCTCTGATCTTGAGGATAATGCATATTGGTCAGCTGGGGTCAAAAATTCTCGTAATAAGACCATCCCAGGTCTCAACATCTCACACTTCTCTGGTGGGTGTGGTTGGCTTCAAAGGGAATGGTGGGTATGGAAATAGGCAATACAGGAACAGGAAAGCAAATATCGAAAGCTGAATGAAAACAACAATTGCCATTAAGTAAACAAGTCAAGGTTCAAACTGGTCTTAGCACAAAGATGTAAAAGAAGAGAGGGATTTATAGTTCACCCCTTTACAATGAGCAGGAAAATTTGCTTTGAAAGAAATTAAGCGAAACGAAGGAGTCTAAGCTTCTTCAGTAGGAAAGTAGTCCTCACCCAAGGTGTCGGGTCATTCATCGCGATTCTGATTGCACGGTCCACCAGGTTGAGAGTTGGTGCTGTTGGGTGGCCTCTGAGGTGGAGCTCTAGGACGGTGGTATAGTCTGTCCTGCACCTCCTATGCCACCTCTCCTCCTCCTGGCAGCATTTGTAGCTGGGGCTTTAGCCGCCGACCCGGTGTGTGGCTTGTAATCTCTTGGAGTCCGGGTTCAAGAAGCATTCGAATCCCCTTGTGCCCTTAGTGCAGTAGTAGTGGCATTCTACCAGGTTCCCTTTACAGTCCTTGCCTGGGTGATCCTTCTGGCACCACCTGCAGAAATACCTTCTCACCGAGTTGTCTCCTGTTTCAGTTCAAGGTTAGTAATGTGATAGCAAAATAAAGCTACATTGTAGATTCTATCTTTTCTCACCCCTAGGTGGCTCATAGCGGAGAGGCTTAGCATCAGCATGGGAAGGAACAATGGCTTCTCATTCCCTCCCTTGAAAAATTTTCCCCTCTTTCATGATTCTGAGAGGATCCTCTTCCATTTCCTTCTCCATTATCATTCCTCCTCTTCCCTAGCACAGAATCCTGGTGGAATGCGATGGTGGTTCGCAGTCATTTGCATCATCAGCTAGTTCCTGTCGTTACAACACGTGTTAGTGGGGAATCCAAGCATGCCAGAAATTCCATAGTCATATTTCATACCTGTAAAGTCTTTCCTCTGGTGGAACCGATCATATTCATGATCCTGAAGTCCAAGCCGGTATGGAATTTGTCCACCAAATACCTCGGAGCGTAAGCCCCCTCGCCAATGACGGCAAGCAACTCCACAAACTTGTCATAGTATTCAGCAACAGAGGCAGTCCCTTGCTTCAACTGCTCAAATTCACTTCTCATCCTCTTCTGTAGGTAGGATGGGTAGAATTTAGCTCTCAGGGCCACCAGAAAAGCTTGGAAATCAAAGTTCGCTTGGGTGGCCAGCTCGGCTCTGGCTGTCTGCCACCATCGATGAGCGGGCCCTTGGAGAAAGTAGGCCGCTATGTCCACTTGGCGTTCTGCTGGAACATGTAGAGAGGTAAAAGCCTTTTGAATCTTAGTGATGTATTTCCCCAGAGCTTTCAGTACTGGCTGGCCTTCGTAAACTGGGGGACAAAGATCGTTGACCGCTTTCAACCAGTTAAACTCTCGTGGACCATTGGGTGGTGGTGGCGGTGGTTGAGGGATCTGAGCTGCTGCTGAGCTAATGCAGCGGTCACAATCTGAGCTATGACCTCAGGGGTAACAGCGTCGGGTCCGTAACCACCTGGGGGTCCCGCTCCTCGTCCTCATCTTCCTCCGCGTCCTCCTCTTCCTCCTCTTTGAGACATTTAGCTGCTAAAGGATGGTGGTTGTTGTTCAGAAGTTGCATATTAATTCTAGATATCTATGTAGTAACGTGCGAAGTGTTTCATAAAACTACCATGGACGGTATGTAGTTAGAGTGTTCATGAGTAATGTGAATTAGTATTCCCGTATGAAAGTGTCACCTAATGCCTAAGTAATTCAGGAGTGTTACCACGCTGCATCTCGAGTTGAGATCACCTGCCAGCTGAGAGATGAGGAGCAGGCGCTGAAGCGCAAGGTGAGCGGCAAGGGAAACACCTCTGACGACCAAAACCAAGCCAGACCTTGGAAGAAGAAGAAGGGGAAGCATTCCCACCATAAGAACACCTCAGGAGACGGCGGAGGCCATACTGAGAAGGGCAAGGCAGCTGAGCCGTTACAGATTGCCTACACCGCACCAGTGGTAGCGAAGCCACTGAGGTCTCAGCCCTACAAGGGTAAGAACCCGAAACTGAATTAGTACACTGGTGAATTCGTATGTATAAGGAGTATTGTAAGTATACCGAACCTCGCTAACTTATAAGCTATAGGTTTTGGATTTGGCCAAGGCAAGAACCAATCTGATGGCCGTAGTTACATATGCCGTAACTGCAACAAGGATCATCCCAACACAGATTTCCAAGGAAGGGAGATCCGCTGCTTCACTTGCCAGAAACCGGGCGGCCACCGTGCTAATGCATGCCCAGAGAACTCTAAGCCCAAGGGCAACTACTAGGGCTACAAGCAGCATGAGGGCAAGGAGGTTGCATCTGGCGATGCTTATGCCCAACACACCTCGCAGGGACAGGAGTCCCGAGGTCCGCAGAAGGGCGCACCGCAGAGGCAGCCGGCCTTACACATCATGACCGTGACGGGACTGGGACTAAGTCCGGCCCAGGTAACTACGTAACCTTTAAACCTTGAAGAGCATGTCTATGTATCAAAGTAATTGTATGAATGGAAGCATGAATGCGTAAGTACTTGAAGTATGAAAATGAGTATGAGTAAGTAACATGGAAATATGTATTGAGCATGAAACGAATTAGTAAGCCTAGAACTCACACTAGATATAATTTACCACCTTAGGGAAATTCCTTATCTGTTACCCAATACCTTCGAACTCACCTCATGAAGTGGCCGACATCGCCACTCACCACTTCGACAATAGTCAGTGTCAAGTCATCCACCCAGGTATGATCTTACTAAAAGGATACCTGACACCCGAAGCACAAGTTTCCATTATCCGACGACGATGCAACGAGTTAGGAATGGGTCCAGGAGGATTTTATACACCCGAATTCCCCGATGGAGCTACAATGAAGCTGAGAATGATGTACTTGGGAAAGGATTGGAACCCTTATACCAAGTCATACCAAACGACGTGAATAGGAGACGGAGCCACACCTCCTGCAATACCCCCGGAATTCCAAATGCTTGCCACTCAAGCTGTAGAAATTGCACAACAATGTGAAGATGAACCAATCCCTGCACTTGAAGCAGATCTATGTATCGTCAACTTCTATGAGAAGGAAGGACGACTTGGCTTACACCAAGATATGGACGAGACAGCAGAATCTCTCGAACTAGGAGTGCCCGTAGTGTCTTGGTCCATTGGTGATGACGCCGTATTTTTGTATAGCGAGCAGAAGCGTGTGGACCTCGCAGAGAAATTGGTATTGAGATCAGGAGATGTCCTAATCATGGGTGGAAAATCAAGGTTGCTGTATCACGGGATCCAAAAGATCAAGTTGAACACGGCACCACCGGCAATAATCAATGCCACACACATGAAACCAGGACGCCTGAACCTTACCTTTAGAAAGTATTAATCTTGTAGTAGCATGTAATCCAGAAGTAACGTGTATTAGAGACACAGTATGTATGATGGTTGGTTATTCAATAAAAGCAGGGTTGGTTATTAAATTCCACTTGCGTTCCACCATCTTTACTTATAATCTCACGATCAATAGGTGGTGGACTCGGTACCGAAGGTAACCTGAGTATCCTCACCGAAGAGCAAGCCGGCAAGAGCGGCACCATTCTAGCGGGAACATTCCCAGTAAACGGCATCGAGGCCTCAGTATTATTCGACTCCGATGCCTCTCACACCTTTGTATCGCCATCATTCGTTACGAGGTTGGGCTAGACGCAGATGAGCTAATAAAATTTCTTGGTTACTCTCCCGTTGAAGGAGCGGGTAAAATGTACTAAGTATTACCACACCGCCACTGTAACGCCCCTATTTAACATAAATGCAGCGGAAAGTAAAATACTAAGGCGATTACAGATCATCGGGTTGCAAGCACCCGACACCAAACCTCACCAATTACAACTTATAAAATTATACCCGCTACGGTCTGAACTCGAGAAAACATAACATAAACCTAACATTAGAAAAATACGCCAACGCTCCACAAATCCTAATTCCCACCCCAATCACTCAGACTCTTCATGGCCACCTGTATAACAACTCATACCTGCAAGATAAAACCAAGCAGCCCACCCCGGGAGGGGTGAGTCAGTTCCCTGGAATGGAACTGGTACAATCCTCATAACAGAAATTAAAACATAATCTTTAAACAATATAGAAACTTGGAAAGAAACTCTTAAAAACCAAACAGAGGGACAAGGCACTTCAAAATCAACAAGTCAAAGCAACAAGCAAGTAATAGAGATAGTCAACAATAAGGATAACGTTAGTCAGTTAAAACCACACCAGGAGTTAGTGAACATCCCATGCTTAAGTTAGATTAAGTTCCAGTAAGAGTAGAAAAACCCAAGTAGTCACAAGGACTAGGAAAAGAAAGAAGAAATCCAAGAACCAACAACTCAAGGGTGGATGAAAACCAATTGGAAGAGATGGCTCGTTGTTGACTACGTCCGATAGGACAGGGGATATACAGCCCCTCGCTGTTTACAACGTCCGACTGGACAGGGGATATACAGCCCCTCGCTGTTTACCACGTCCGATTGGACAGGGGATATACAGCCCCTCGCTGTTTACCGGTGAAGATGTGCGCACATCACAACAAAGACTCAGCTCATGGTTGAAATGATATCCATAGTCGAAAGAAGAATTTACCAAGATTAACATTCCCATATTCCCACTAAATTAATAACTGCACAAGTGCAATACCAAAACACTCAGTCCTACAGAGTGTAGAAGCGTAAACCCTCAGCAGTTAATATCTAATGAGGTAACCAGATAAGAAGAACCAATGATCATGTGAATTGCACATTCAAGGCTCAGTTAGTCACATCAAGCTGAGTTAGTCACACAACAGTTCCCTTACGAGATTCATTCAAACTCAGTTAACGTTTCATCAAAACATTCCATAAAGTTCGTCACCAAAAGTATCTGAGTACGAGAAATCGTACCTGGTATATGTAGAAGCAGTAACCAAACTTGAAAATGCGAACTACTTCCAATAATCACCTATAATTAAAGTATTCCAAGCATTGATTAGTTAAGGCACTATAATGCTACACACCCTCCATTCTTATTAGTCTATAGTTTTGTTTTACAGTTACTCCTCCTAAGGATCTGGCTAGATCTCGTAATTAAATCTTTAATGTAAACTTAACTTATTCCATTTACCCACTCCTGATTATAGGTTTAATTTAATTAAACCCTTTGGTTACGATTGGCTAACTTACTTTGACACCTATTTAAGGTTTAGGATGTGTATTTCCCCCTAATAGTCCACCTAGATGTCACATTAACATTTAATATTTTTAATTGTCACGTAGGAATTAGGTTTATCCCAATTTTTCCCTCTTAATATGTTTCCCATAAGGAATGTTACTTCTTTTATTTACTTCTAATGTATTTATATATACACTTATATTTCCTTAGGATTTATCCAAAACATTCTTTAAGAAAATTCTTATTGTATTTAACTATATCTAATATCTTTTAGACATATCCACAACTGATATATGGTTTATAAAATAAAGTGTGTCCCCTAACTTTAATTAAGCATATTAACCTCCATAATAATAATATGTAGTTTTAGCTCACTACCTTGTTTCAATATAAGTTCCTATTTTATTTTCTCTCATAAGTATATATATATATATATGTAAACAACTTTTACTTCACTTAAAAGATAATACCCAAAATATTTATAAACATACTGGTATAAAGTGTTAATTTAGGTTTAATTATTTTCCCCAACCCATGAAGCTTATTAACAATCCATACTTTAATTTTTTTGTTACATTAAAAACCATATATTATAAGTTATTCTTATGAAAATTCCATAAACATAAATTTTAAACCCATTTTCCCTTGTCCAAAAATCCCAAATTTAATATATAGTAACTATAACATTTTAAAATATTATAAAATTTTTATTTCATAAAAATATCTTTTTAAATTACCTAAATAATTCCATAATACTCGTATCTTGCAAAAATCATAACTTATGTTTAAAAACTCAAAACCCATATTAATTTACATCAAAATAAACTAGATTTTATAAGGAATCTATGGTTAAAATTTCAAATCAAAATACATCCGGGAAGGCCATTAAATAAATCTAGCAAGTTAGGACTTTATTCTGGAAAACATATTAACTTATTACAACTTAAACCCCCACGATCTAATCTCGGCCGTCCATCTTTATTAACCGAGATCGGACGGCCCAGAACTCACGAGTTCTTCAGGATTTCCGAATTCGCACCCAAGTACTAATCACTCGATATCTCACAATCTACAGAACGAAATTCGGTGATTCTTGTTCCTCTCGATTCGAAATCAAATTCCGGTTCTAATGGTACCGATTTCCCCAATTATCATGCAGAATTGAGTAGTTTCGAATCTGAGTTCGAAGTTAGGGTTCTTAGTGTAGTTCGAATCCGATTTTGACAAATTCTCCTATTGTAATGCATAATAGACTAAATTGGCATGTGGGTTTGACCGGCAATGAAGTCACGATTGGCATCAATGGAGCAATTTGATCAGAAACTTACCAGAATTGCATTAACGGGGTGAAACCAAATCGGGAATTCTGGAAATCGGTGTTTTATGTGCGGTTCAGGTATGCCTCTTCTCGAATCAACTCGCACCAACTGAGAGAGATTTGATTCATGGAACCTATCACAATCCAAACTAGACATGTAACTCTAGATGTTAGTGGAAGAATCATTGAATTTGATGAACTAGGGAGAAAGTTACAGATCTCACAAGATCCGTGTTTACCTAGTTGGTTTCGGGATGAACTGGGCAGAATTACCACCGTGATCGAGTAGGCAACTTTAGACAGATTTATCTCCCAAACCAGTGCGAATCAGCCTTGGCCATCAACATGAAAGTTAAAGAGGGATTAGAGATCTTCAAAACAAGCTAAAGAATACGAAATTGGATGAGAAATGAAGAAGTTATGGCGTGACGAAGTTTACCCGATTTCAGGAAAAACTGGAATTCTGGGTTACGAACTCGCGAGGAGGTAACTTTGGATCAACTTTCCGCATTGTAGAAGGAGTTAGATGGTGTGTGAGTAATGGTTGGAAAGAGGAAAGATAGGAGAATCGAATGAAACAAACGGCATACCAAATGGTGGAGTAGGGAAAAAGATATAGGTGTCTAAAGATCGCCCCATGACATGCCAAAACCGCTGGAAAATCAACCGATTGAGTAACTCGGGTGCTGACTGGGCGCAACACGTGTCCCCAGGCGCGCGGCTGAGTCAGCTGGCCCTGGACACGTCAGCAACCTCCAAAATTTTGGCTCTAAACTTCAATTTATCATAACTTTGGCTAGGATGATCCGTTTTTAACGTTCTTTTATCAATCTTCTTGGTTTTCCATAACCTTTTTATTGGTATACTTTTCATGGCCTGATTTGACCATTCTCAAAAAGTCAATCCTAGCAAGGCTTTTGAAGCTTTAAGGTTTCCATGATTTTATTTTGACTTTGAAGCCTTAAATCAATGTTAGAAATATTTCTAAAATCTTTATAATATAATTGGAGTGTCTTGAAATTTTCCCAATATTTATTGACTCATAAATCTCACTATTAAATTCATAATACCATATAATAAATTAATATTTAATAGTATCATTTAGGGTTTACTAAAAGAAATCCCCTAAATTAATTTAAATTAATTTATGGGTATTTCAGCCATAATTCAAATCAAAGGTGAAGCGTTTCCCATCTCATTCATTGAATTCAACGGGTTGGGATTCGACTTGATAATTGGAATGAACTGGTTGGAGCGGCACAAGGGGAGAATCCTATGCGCCGAGCATCGCTTGCTGCTCAAGAGTCCATCTGGGGTCACTGTATCATACCGCCAGAGACCGAGAGAGCCTTCAACTACAGTCATCTCCGCTATGGCAATGTACCGTGAGCTCAGAAAAGGACATGAAGTGTATTTATGCCACGTACAAGACCTGGAGAGAGATCCAGAGTTCAGTGATGATGTAGCAGTAGTCTCAGAATTCCCTGATGTATTTCCGAAAGAGCTACCTGGTATGCCACCACAGAGAACAGTAGAGTTTGAAATCGACCTTGTACCTAGTACTGGTCCCATTGCTAGGGCACCATACCGCATGGCACCAGCAGAAATGACAGAGCTGAAAGAGCAACTACGTGACCTACTCGACAAAGGGTTATACGCCCAAGCATATCACCCTGGGGAGCACCGGTCCTCTTCGTGAAAAAGAAAGACGGTAGTCTCCGCCTCTGCATCGACTACCGTGAATTGAATGCGGTCACAGTAAAGAACAAATATCCATTGCCACGCATCGATGACCTGTTCGATCAGTTGAAGGGAGTTTTGGTCTTTTCTAAGATTGATCTCTGATCCGGATATCACCAAATTGCTATCAAAGAGCAAGATATCGAGAAAACAACATTCCGAACAAGATATGGCCACTACGAATTCACGGTGATGCCATTCGGTTTGTCTAACGCACCAGCCAAGTTCATGGACCTAATGAATCGGTTATTCAGTGATCAGCTGGACACTTCAGTAGTAGTATTCATCGACGACATCCTTGTGTATTCGAAGTCAGCAGAAGAGCATGAAAACCACTTGAGAAGAGTACTTGAGACACTGCGCGAGAATCAGCTGTATGCGAAATTCTCCAAATGCGAGTTTTGGCTAGATCAGGTATCTTTCCTTGGTCATGTCATCTCGAGCACGGGAATTTCAGTAGATCCGTCCAAAATCGAAGCAGTGCGATCATGGCCTAGACCTAAGACTGTTACCGACATCCAGAGCTTTCTTGGTTTAGCCGGTTATTACCGGAGGTTTGTAAAGGACTTCTCAAAAGTCGCTAAGCCCATGACGTCATTGATGAAGAAAGATGCACCGTTTGTATGGACAAGCGAGTGTGAGGTATCCATCCAGAGACTAAAGGACTCATTGACCTTGGCGCCAATTCTCACACTTCCAGAGGGCATAGAGGGATTTGAGGTGTATTGTGATGCATCGGGCAAGGGAATGGGATGCGTACTCATGCAGCATGGCAAGGTAGTAGCTTATGCCTCCCGCTAGCTGAAAAAGCATGAGGAGAATTACCCGACACACGATCTAGAGTTAGGAGCCATTGTCTTCGCCTTGAAGATATGGCGACACTATCTCTATGGGGTAAGCATCACCATCTACTCCGACCACAAAAGTTTGCAGTATGTATTCACCCAAAAAGAATTGAACTTAAGACAGAGGAGGTGGATGGAGTTCCTCTCTGATTACGACATCAACCTCCAGTATAAAGAAGGAAGGCAAACGTTGTAGCCGACGCCCTGAGTTGTCGAGCACACTCGCTCCATTCGCTACTCGCTTCTTCTAGCTTGGTTGACGAGGTGCGAGACGCTCAGTTGAGCGACCCTTACTTCACAGAGATTAGACAGAAAATCACAGAGGGTACCTTCGAGAACCGAAAGTACGACTTCAAATTGCATGAAGATGGTCTGATCCGTTTGAATGACAGATTATGCGTTCCCCGAAGCAATGCTGAGCTAAGGGATCGCATCCTGCGTGAGTCACATTGTTCGACATTACATGTCCATCCGGTAGCCTCTAAAATGTACAAAGACATGAAGAGGTACTTCTGGTGGTCAGGAATGAAATCAGACGTGACTGAGTATGTTCTCAGGTGTCTCACATGCCAGAAAGTGAAGTTCGAGCACCGAAGACCAGGAGGAATGGTGCAATCCATGCCCATTCCGGAGTGGAAATTCCACGATATCTCCATGGATTTTGTTGTTGGACTCCCACCTGCTAAGGGAGGACTCAACATGATCTGGGTAGTAGTCGATCGCCTCACCAAGGTTGCCCGATTCATACCGATGAAGGACACTTGGAAGGTGGCGAAGCTCGCGGAGCTATTCGACAAGGAGATCATCCGACACCACAGAGTCCCGAAAACCATTGTATCTGACCGCAACACCAGATTTCTTTCGAGATACTGGAGAGCAACACGGGAAGAGTTGGGCACTGAATTGAAACTTAGCACCGCCTTCCATCCACAGACCGACGGTCAGACAGAAAGGACCATCCAAACACTAGAGGATATGCTTAGGGCGTGTGCCTTAGACTTCCAGGGGAGCTGGATTGATAAGCTTCATCTTATCGAGTTTTCGTATAACAATAGCTACCATGCTTCGATTAAGATGTCGCCGTTCCAAGCTTTGTATGGTAGACCTTGCCGTACCCCGTTGTGTTGGGATGAGTCAAGCGAAGCGGTCATTATAGGACCGGAGTATTTAGAGCAAGTACAAGCTGAGGTACAACAAATCCGAGCAAATATGAAAGTAGCCCAAGATAGACAGAAATCCTATACGGATGTGCGACGACGCGACCTTGAGTTCGCCGTGGGCGACCAAGTGTTCTTGCGTGTCTCACCTATGAAGGGCGTCTTTCGATTTGGCCAAAAGGGCAAGCTGAGCCCGAAATTTGTAGGCCCATATACCATTACCGAGAGGATTGGAGCCGTAGCTTATAGCTAGGCTAGCATTGCCTGAAGAATTGGGGTGTGTCATGATGTCTTTCATGTATCACAACTCAAGAAATATATAGCCGATCCCTCTCATGTATTAGAACCCGAACATCTATCCCTAGAGCCGACGATGAGATATGTCGAGACTCCACTACGAATCCTTGATACAAAGACAAGAGACACTCGCCATAAATCTGTACGAATGGTGAAGGTCTTGTGGTCTAACCACGATGTCGAGGAAGCGACTTGGGAATTAGAGGACGCCATGAAGGCGAAGTACCCGAATCTATTTGTAGACTAGATGTCTAGTATCCGTATAGCACGGAGGGTACGGGGCGTACCCCTTTTAAGGGGGGTAGAGCCTTTTTGCTTTTGCATTGCTTCGGGTTAGCATTGCGTAGTATGTATGTATTGTAATTGTATTTTGTTGGCACATGTAGTGCTAATTGTATTTATTGGCACAATGTAGTGCTAGTAGTATTCAGTATGTAGTACAATGAGTACGGTATGTGTATGGTATGTGTGTAATGAGTAATGCATTTGTGTTGTACGATATACGACACGAATGACATTGTGAATGTATTGTGTGGTATGTGTGAATTGGATGGTGTATCGTGTATGGTATTTGAATCGAGTATTGTGTATGAATTGAGTATTGCGTACGGTATTTGAATTGAGTATGATGTATGGTATCTGAATTGTGTATGCTTGTAGAGTAAGAATTGTGAACACCTTGTAAGGTGGTAGTAGAATGCATTGTGGCAATTGGCTTGCCAAATGAGTAAAACAGTAAACCGTAAACCTTGAGCAACTTTGAGGGCAAAGTTCCTTAAGGGGGGTAGATTGAAATACCCCGTAATTAAAAACAGTGATTAATTAGGCTAATAATAATTTTAAAGGCTTAATTACATTAAATAAATATGAGGGAACAAATCCCGAAGAAAACGGACCTTTAAAATGGGTTAAAAGCATAAATGAACCTTAAAGCGCGTTTTTCGAGGAAACCGGGAAAATGCGACTTTAAGCGGGTCAAACAGACTCGTAACAATTTTGGTCAACTAAATAGTCACTAATAAATATTAGTGGAGCTTTAGCACCAATAAAATTAATTAAACGAGAAAATTCCGGAAAACGGGTTCCGGTTAGTAAAAACTGTAACAACCGGGAAGTTGCGGGGTAAGAATGCAAATAAACAAACTTAGTGTGTCCACTTTGTAAATAAAAGTCAAAAATCTGTAGGATGGGTGTGTGTGGGCCGATTAAACTAGCCCTATCCCCCTCTTTATTGTTCCTAATCACTAAAGGAAAAGAAATAAGTAAAAAGCAAATAAAACTCTCTCTCCTATTCTCCTATCCTCTCTCACGTACTCACCCTCCTCCTCCTCTCTTCATTTTCTCCTCCTCCTGCGATGACAATGGCGATTTGTTGAAGCCCTACAGCCCTCTCCTTCTCTCCTCTCTTTGAACACTCAAACCTTCTCCAAACTCAACAAAAAATTATACCATTGTAATCCCCTTGCAAAGGAGAACATTTTCATCCTTCCAAAAATCGAAAACGATCACTTTCATTTCGGTGGGTATTATCCATTTGAAGATTCAGTCCACCATTAGAAGCACCTTCACCTCCTTATCATCTTGAGGTAAAAAGAAATTCGAAAATCCATCATTTCTAGCCCTTGTTTGCATTATAAGAATTTCAGATTTTGAACTCTTAGTTCTTCTTGCTCCAGCCGATTTTTGCTTCTTATTTGGGCTAGGAATCTTGTTCTCTTGCTAACCAAGGACCTCACTCATTGGTTGGAAGGTAATAACTTTTCTTAAACCCTAAAACTATGCTTTAAGCTTTAGGTTGATTAAGGGTAGTATTTGAATGGTATTATGTATGTGATATGGGCAGCACTTGGTGTGTGAACCTCATTGAGACCGAGAAGAAAGGATAAGAAGAAAGGAAGAGAAGGAAAAAGAAGAAAGAAAACTAGAAACACAAGGTAATCCCCCTTGCCTTGAGAGTTTTATGTGTAGTAATGTAACAGATTTGAGTAGTAAAAATGAGTAAGGTATTGAATATGAGTAGTAGTAATGTAGTAGTGTAAATGGAGAAGAGAATCAAACAGTTTTGAAGTTTCAAATGATGTTTAAAAGCTTGGGAAAACATGGGGTATTGAAGGTGTATGTACAGGATTTTATGTTGTTGTAGTAGTATTGAAATGTGAGCATAATGGCTTGAGTAAACAGGTTGTGAGAATATGAATGTGTGAGCTGAAATAATGTGTGGAGAATGTAAGAATATAGGGGAGACTTTGTCAAATTTTGCCTAGGAATTTGAGGACTTAAGTGCTTAAGGAGATGAAATAACCTAGGTAGTAACTAGGTGTATTGGAGAGTGTAAAAGGGAGTAGTTTAGTAGCTTGCAACAGATTTGGATATGAGTTTGTATATGGGATGTAACTAGAAGGTGAACTAATGTATTTAAGGTGCTAAGAGTGGCATTAACTGTGGGAGTGTTGGAGGATGAATGTTGAGGGAAAAATCTGTAGCATGAAAGGGAAGACAAAATCTGTAGCATTAGTGCAATGGGAACAAGTATAAGTGTTGAAGGGAAGTGAGGAAAAATGTGTAAGTATAACTAGGATTGAGTAATGTATTTGGTGAATGGATTAAGGTATTTTAGGAGGCCTAAATGGCATTATATCATGTGGGATTACATGTAGGAAGATTGGGGAAGAGATGGGTAAGAAAGGAATTGAAAAACAAAGCTTGTAGCAGTGTTCTGCCACCGTCCGACCCAGAGCCTGGATCAGACCGTGGGTCGGACAAGGCTTAAGCAACGAGAATAAACATTCTGGAATGGTCCGACCCAGGAGCCGTGAGTCGGACGTGGGTCGGACGGGCAAGAAAAATTCTGTTGTCGAAACTTCTGACTCCGTCCGACCCAGAGGGTGAGTCGGACGTGGGTCGGACGCAGCTTGGACAACAGAACCGAAACTTCTGGAATGGTCCGACCCAGAGGTGTATGGGTCGGACAGAACAGTCTGGGTCGGACGGGAAGAATTTCAAAAGACGGAAATCTACTGGAACGGTCCGACCCAAGGCTTGGGTCGGACGGTGGGTCGGACGACCCATAACTTACAAAAAAAAAATTGTTTTATTATATGACTATAGTAATCATAAGTATGTATATGTATATATGCCTCTACACATGTAAGCATATGTATGAAGTAATATAACATTAATGAAGGTAATAAGGGTAAGAAAGTAAGTGAATGAGTAAGGAAACAAGTTTAAGAAGTAGTAAAGAAAAGAATGGTTTTAAAACCAAATAAGGAAGTAATAAGTAGTAAGTATACATTGAAAGTAACAATGAAGGAGTAAGTTAGATCAATAATAGGTCATTGATCATACTACTTCATGTGTGTATAGGAATCAAATAGTTGATCGTCAAAGGACCCGGTAGTACAAAAACGACGGTGTACGGTATGATTTCTTCATGGCCTGTATCCTAACTTGGTTACCCTGATTTGTGTGCTTATGTGATCACCAATAAGATAAATGCACAAATCGGACTTATATTGCACTTAACTGTGTTTGAACTATTTTGTTCTTGTTGTATTCTCTTGAACATTTAGTTTGTATAATTCATGAAATGAGTGAATGTAAATGATGTGTATGTGTATACGATGAGTATTTGTGTATTGTACTGATGTATGGAAAGGTAGTAATGACTTCTACTAATTCCTAACATTCTAACTCCTAACTTGAGTAATGAGTAAAATGGAATGAGTAAAAGTCCGATATAGTTTTGGCCACGCGTGAGGATAAGGAAAACACAAGAGGTTGGATCCGAATCCTGGCTGCAATCTTTTCCATGGACCAAATCCCTTGAATGGGTAGCATCCTGGATTAGTGGGCCACCCTAAAGCCCGGTGGTGGGATGTAGTAATCCCTGCCCGGAGGTCATACCGACTTAACTGGAGTAAAGTAAGTAAGAAGTAAGTATCGTATGTGTATCGGTCTTGACTATTGTAAGTCATTGACCATGAGTAAGAAGTATTGAACACCCGATTAACCCGGGTGTGAAATGAAGCTAACATGACTTCTGTATGTATTGGAGAATTGTATCTCCGTAATGCGGCGAGTAAACGGTAAGTATGAATGGGTGACTCGTAATATCTCCCTTGTATGTATTGAATGTATATATGCTTGTGAATCGAATGTATTGAATTTGTACTGCATGAAGCATGTATGTATGTATGAATGAAACGAACCGCATGTACTTGACCAAATAGTTGGCGTACCCTCGCTAGTACGCGGGGTATGCGGTTATCATATTCAGCGTAAGCTGACCCCCTAGGGGAATGTTTTTATTCTACAGGTACCCGCGAGGCGTGATGGTCGAGTGAGGACCTTGCTGGATTCTTTTGGGTAGTTAGTAGGATTGAAATGGGTGTACCGAGTTGTACACGGCTAAGGCCTTTTTGAGTAGCCGGTGTACCATGTGGTACACCTTTTTGGTAATAAACTGTGATTGGATAGAAATGAGTAAATGTACAAACTCTTAATTTTTGGGAAGTAGCCTTGGAATGTAATCCGTATATTTGGATACTTGGTAATCAATTGCAAGTAAGTATTCGGTATTGTAAGTAAGTGGTATGTGTTTGGTTATTCTAATCGTCAGACCGTTACTGTAAGTAGTAGTAGCCTTGTTAGTCTTGGATGACTAACGGCGCTATCACCCGCCGGGAGTAAGTAAGTAAGTAAGTAAGTATTCCGCTGCGAGTAAAGTAATTACGAGGATGATTAGAGGTTAATGGAAGGATTAGCGGCTGGGGTGTTACAACTATTCACAAACTAAGGCACATATTTGTGAAATTTTTGATTTCCCATTGATTTAGACTTTCTAATGTGATACTAAGTTGTACACATGTTGATTAAAGAGTAATGATGGACATTTAGCCACTCAAACTCATTTACAAGACAATTTTTCAAAAATGTGCTTTAAGACTCCTTAAAGCACATTTTGTGTTTTAACTTGTTTGCAAGCTTGGTTTTCTTTAGTAATTGATGTGAAATGTTCATAACATATAAATAAGGTCTTGGTAAGCTTATTAGGTCTTAACCAAACTTATCCAAGCTTAGAGCACATTTTCGCCCATATTGGCTTTATGGTATTTATTGTGTTTTGTTTAGTTTAATTGTCTACCAAAGTCTCATAAGGACTTAATTAGCCTTATTAAATCATAATTGAATGGTATAAAGTCTTGGTAGGATCTTTGGGTCCTAACCAAGTTCACTCCAAGCTTAGAGCATGTTTTTGCTCAAAACTGTGTCTTAGTGTTTTATTGTGTTTTTACTATGGTTTAAATTGTACACTGATGTTTCTAAGACACTTCTTAGCCTTTAAATACCATAGTTTAATGTTTAAAAAACATATCAAGGTTTGTGGTATTTCATTATACGAACTCATACTTGCGATCTACCTTGAAGTGTTTGTCTCGTCAATAAGTAAACCCGCTCTGATACCACTTGTAAGTTCATAGTATAGAATATTGGCTACTTAGTATATGACTGAATAGTATAGTATTGTGAACAATAGAAACGCTAATTTGAGAAGAAAACTCTGCTACTAATCTTATTAATTGCTTAAAAACTGCTCACCTGATCTGTCAATACGATCAACAATCACTCTCACGTCTAACACCTAGACTACTCACTAATTCACATGAACTTCTAGAACTCGCTAAATGTGTTGTTCCTCTTCTCACCAAAAGTCACAACCCTAACTAATAACCTTATACATATATATACAATATCTTATCAAAAACAACCCAGAGATATGATGTAGGTATTCTCGCTTACAGATATTCTCTCTTTCTCAATATACTTTCTCAAACACCCTACGCTCCAATAGATAAATGATGATTTATCCTAACAAAATCCCAAACAGTAAAGATAATATTAAGTAAATAAAACAATTGAATTATTTACTGCACCGCATATCCAGTTGAGATAATGCGCTGCTGAATACTGGTTTTACAGTTTGCCACATCAAAAAACCAAAGTATGTATTGCGCATGCATTTACAGATTCTGAAAAACCTCTATTTCCTCATAATTGCATCAGGTAGGCAAACTATGAGTAGTAAAGCAAGCCCCAACTGGAAAGATTTTACTCAAACATCAATCTTCTAAATCTGAGAATTAGGAAAACAAGTAGGGTCATGTACTACTATTCCATTCTAGAACTTCCCGTGGACCTAGAGATGGTTTGTTCAAAGTTCAGTCTACTAAACCCGATCATAGCCCTCTATCCCTTAAAGTCTCTAGTGTGTTTTCTAGCACCTATCAAGTGCAAATAATATATTATATAGCAGGAAAAATTACTTTGGAACTTGCACTTTGTGTGGGCAACCACATTATTGGTTGTTATAATGTGCACACCAGGTTTAGGTCCTCATTTCAAGAATGGTAGTACTGAAGACCAAAGAAAAAACAAGGAGTGCGACCACATTAGACTCTCATTAGATCTTTGGGTAGTGTTATATGTAATGAAACTCTAGTGTAGCAATTTCCATCTCGATTGGTGGCAAAAATAGTTTAGCCTCTCATGTTGATGCTAAATATGGAAAGGGGGAAGAGATGCCCTTAGGAGTAAAACAACTTGTCTTTTGGAACATGGAGTGTTAGATTGATGCTGAGGTCTGTAAGAGTAACGAGTTGAAATAAAAAAAATAAAAATCCACCTACTAAATGTTGTGAACGATAAACAAAAGAACAAGGGTAGCAAGAATACATAGGTTAGAGCTAACTCGAAGACAATAATAATAAATGCAATAATTGTAATAATAATGAAATACCCCAAATATAATTAACACTATAAAACCATTATATAATGAAAATTAATCTAAGGATAAATCATTTCACGTAAGCATGCAAACACATGCATGAAAACATTACGTAAAAATAGTCGTTTCACCATAAACGCTAAAACGCCTTAGAAACATGCGATTAAGCATGACCTTGTATGACCTTCTAAAACTCAAACCAAATGTTCATACCCTCATTATAGGACTATACAAACATAGTCCCCAGGCTATATTTAGTCAAAAACGCAGCGCCCGGAGTGCTCACGCACACCCCTTAAAGCACGAAAAGCCCGGAGAAGTGCCGAGGCGGCACGAACTCCTATATAATTCATTCTTAGAGTTCCTAACATCATTATTCATCATTCTAAAGAGACCCCTTGAGCTAGTTTTTCAAAATTCAACAAAATCCTCGTGGAATTTCTTAACGCTCCTGTTTTGCCCCGAGAGTGTCCCGATAGCCCGGGAATTATGTCATGAGTTGATATAACCCCATATAACTCAATGTAACACCTTAATATATCATTATTGACTATAAAAAATGTTTATAAACACTTGAATTCGTAGCGACAACTTATTTTCCAAAATATCCTTAGAGCACAAAAACGCACCTTCGGGTGCCATTAAAACGCGTTTTACGCAATTACCTTGTAGTTTTTGAGATGCCACGAATTATGAATCTTAAATGGGGATGAATTGACCATCTAAATAAATTAAAGACAGTGCCAAACAAGCAGCTCTATAGGGGCCAAAATTCTGCCTCAAAAATACTATAAACAACATTAAAACTTATAAAATGACATAGAATATGGTGACTCACCATCCCATGTGCTATAATACTTAAATACAAGAGAATATAAGTCCCATTTGACCTCCATGCTTTCGAAATCCTGCAGGAAAACAAGGCATGTTAGCTTGGCAAAAGAAAGGATAATAAATGGAAAAGTAGATCTAGATCTAGATCTAGGAAATTAGTTGTTAAATACAAGAGACCATTCCATGCTGTCTAAGGCATTTGGCTGCCGATTGAATAGGCTTAAATCAGCCTTAAAACCGTCTACATACAAGGAGAAAAAGAAGACAAATTAACATTGAAAAATCAAAAGAAAAACCTTACCTACCTTACCATACCACCTTGTCTAGCATGATTTGTGCAACTTGTCTTCTACCTCTTAACATAGCCGAAAGTGTGCCTCAATTAAAGGATTTTTGGAGCCTAAAAATCAAATACAAATTAATAAACAAGTCTTGACCTAACATGCCAATTATGGGTCCAAAATAAACAAATCAAAAACTAAACATTTCCTAGCCTAAGTATACGGTTGCAATTCCATTCCTTCACTCCTTGCAACCGGTTTGGTAAGTTCCCTCCCTCTCTTCTCCTTTCTTCTTCCTTTGAAGCTCTTAAGTCCATTAATGAAGGTTTAACTTCTATCTTCATTTCTATGTTAATTTCCTAGCATTTCTCATCAAGTCTTGAAGCAAAAATCTTCCTAACACAACTACAAGTTTTCGGCATTAAATTATACTCCAAGGAAGTTGTCTAAATCAACATTAATCCAAGGAGAATCCAAGGTTATCTTAAGGTATTTTTCATGCTTGAAAATCCTTAAAGCACATTTTATGTGTATCCGAATTCTACATCTTCTAAAGCTCTTTTCTTCATCATTTTCATGAAGGAAAGTTGGTCCTTCATTTATCATAGGGGTGCCGAAAATCTAAGAAGAAAAGCTTAAGGTAAATCCTTGGAAACTACTTACAAATCTACTTAAGATCTTTGTAAGATCTAACTCCTAAACTCCTTCACCTTTTGCATAAAAACCGAAGTGGAGCATCAATTTCCTTTGGAGAAAGCTTGGGAATTCAAGAGGAGTTCAAGCACTTAACCATCCTTTATTAAGAGTAAGTTTACTAAGCCAATCTTTATGTTTTAAGCTTGGTTGAGCTTCTAAAAATTGTACAAAAATTATGTACACCTTCTTAGGTATCTAAAACCGAAACTACATGGTAACATATGCCAAAAATATCGCTTATAATACATGGTAATTTATTACCTTAAGACACATTTTTGTGTCACAAAATCTACCTAGGTTAAATATTTATTCATACCGAATTGTCAAGGACAAATATGCTCTAGTTTGAGCTAAGAATCAATCTAAGACATTACAATAATTTTTATATGAGTTATATGACTCATATGTATTTATGTATAATTATTATGACTTATAAAAAAACTTTTATATACTATATAGTATCCTATAAATTATGACCGAATTGTTTTGGTGAAGAATAGGTTTAATGAGCTACATATGTATATAAACTTAGATTATAAAGTTTGGTGAAAAATATTTTACTAGTGCTTAAATGACAAGTTAATTAAGTTATATGGCTAAATTGTAAATTTTGAAAAGATTGGTGTATATATAGTAAAAGCCGAGAGTTATAGGCTTCTTTGGAATAATTATGATATAATATAAAGGTAGGAATTAAGTTTATGAATTTAGTTAATTTAAACAAGTGTTAAATTAACAATTTATAAAGTTTGGGGCTATTTTGTAATTATAAAAGTTGTTATGAAAAGTTGGAGTTTAATATGGGGCGAATCCATAATTAGGAGAAATATAAAGTACACTTCCGAAATTTAGAGGAATTAAATATTTAAACTATGGTTTATAAGTTATTAAGTAACTATTATAAAGTTTTGGGGTGAAAATGTAAATTATGGAAAGTATATGTCTAAAGCCGAAATACTTGGGGTTAGATTTGTATTTAAGAAACTATATGTATACATTTCGGCAATTAAAGGAAATTAATATTAAAACTATAGGTTATAAGTTATTATGTGAAGATTATAAGATTTTGAGGTTAAATTGTAATTATAGGAAAGATTATATTAAGGCCAAAAGTTTGAGGGGCCAAGTTGTAATTTTCGAAAAGTTATAATGTTCAAAAGTTATATACCGAAATATTAATGGTGGTTTTGTAATATAATTAAATAAGGAATTAAAACTATATAATATATGAGGTTAAAGTTTAAATGTTAAGTTTATGATTTATTATGGTTGTTTTGTAAATAACCGAAATATAAGGGTAAGTATTTAAATTAAGTAAGTCCTATGTGGAATTTGGAGGAATTACAAAAAGAATTTTGATTTAAGGGATTATGGAATTAAAACTATGGCTTATATAGTTATAAGGAGTTTAATGGTAACCAATAAATATTATTTATGGTTAAGAGGGGAATAATAAAAACTATAAGACTATTATGTCCATGTGTGGCATATAAATATAATTGAGAAATTATAAAGTTATTATGTCATTTAGACAATTATAAAGATGTAACATAAATAGTACATGAATAGATATATACATATATGTACATTAAAGGATTTATAAATAAATCAAGAAGGAATAACAAAATAAGTTATACATTAAATCATAAGATAATTAAAGAAATTATCACACAATATAAGTTACTAATTAAGACTATATAAATTGGAAATATGTATAAACACCTTAATTATCAATGAGGTTAAGAGGTTAAAGAAACTATCTAAGCATGAAGAAATAAACCTCACATGAAATAACAAATACGAAATTGTTGAAAGATCCAATAAAATTATTATACAAGGGTAACATAAATTAACCCTCTCAGTTAATCCTATTATAGGACAATACTTGACCAGACGTGAAATACCCCAAACCTAGATATAGTGTTTAGATGGTAAACTAAGGTATAAGAAGGCTAAATAATGCCTTAGAAACTTTGGGGAACAAATTAAACCAAAGAAAACACTAGGAAACACCATAAGAGCAATTTAAGCAAAATGTGCTCTAAGCTTGGAGTAACTTGGGTTAGCACCCAAATACTATTCTTAGAACTTAGTAACATCCTAATGGTCATATTAAATCAATTACCAAAGAAAACCAAGCTCAAAAACGAGTTAAAACACAAATTGTGCTTTAAGGACTCTTAAAGCACATTTTTGAAAAATTGTCTTGGAAAGGGGTTTTAAGTGGCTAAATGTCCATGATTACTCCTTAATTAACTTGTGTACTACTTAGTATCACATTAGGAGGTCTAAATCAATGGGAAATCAAATATTCACAAATAAGTGCACTAGTTTATGAATAATAACCAAATAGTGCCTAGTTTAGTCTTTAGTCAACTAAGTCAAATTAAATTGTCAAACAAGACCATGACCAGCCTAAATCAATAAGGGGCCGGTTTCTAAGGGGATGAGTCACCAAATGAGTGAGTTAGTTTATAAAGAGATAAGAGGGAAAAGTACAAGTCACTATTTACTTTTAAGGAACAAAATATCTAATACTACTTACCTCTCTCCTCCTTTCTTCATCTTCATCTTCTCCACCAGTTTTGTTCTGCTCCTCTCTTCTTCCTTCATGTAGAAGACAACCCCATGCCAAGCTCCACCTTGGCTTGATCACTACTCACTCATCTTAGCTCCAAAATCAAAACAAAGTATATATTCTTCTTAGTTAGCTCAAGCTCTTTCTTTCTATCTTACCAAAACTTCAAGAGCTCCATTTTGGTGCCAAGCCAAACCGCCATTAGAGGAGGAAAAAACAAGCTTGAGGACTCCATTAGCTTCTCCATTCTCTTAAGGTAAAGAATATGCAAGAAAATCTAGGTTTCCATCACATTTCTTCATTACCGAAAATTCCTTCTCATGGGACTTCATTTTTATGCCTTGTTCTAGCTTGCTTTCTATTCTCCAAGGGCTAGAGGAGGTCCTTCTTGCTTCATATCCAAGCCTATCTTAAGACTACAAGGTAAAACAATCAATTTAATACCTTAAAACATAAAACATATTTTAACCTAGGGTTTATTCCTTAAGGTTAATGTGTTATCTAGCACTCATTAGAGTCATTGGATATTGGTTAGAACATTGGCAAGGAGAATTTGATTGGTGACCGAGATTGTGCAACGAAAATCTAAGGAGGGAAGTTTGAGGAGCTTGTAAAAGAACAAGGTAAATTACTTACCTTAAGGTGTTTTATTGTTTAAGAGAATGGATTTAGATATGTGATGAGTCTAGTGTAGAGTTTATATTAGGAAAGAGTTATAAACCTAGGAGAAACAATGAATATATTTGAGAACTTGTGACTAAGGAGCAAATGAGAAAGGAGATAGTTAAATAATGTCATTGTGAATTATAAGAACATTTAATTGCAATGGGAGCCTTGTTGTGTGTATTTACAGGTCAAAGGCTATATATATTGAGGAAATTCAGTGTTTAAGATTTATGCATTTAAGGGCCTAAGTGCCAAGCATTTTAAGTATTTGCACTATATTGTAATGTAGTGTAGTTTGGATGTATATTGTGTGTTAAGATGGTGTAAGGAGAATTTGAGAATTCCTAGTTGTTTGATGGTGAAAAACTAAGTGTTTTGGTGTAACAATATACTAGAGAACCCATGTCAAAATTTGGTGAAGAAACTTGGTGTTTAAGATGTTATAAGGAGATTTTATGACTAAAGAAGTACTAGGAAACTTTAGGAGTTGTTTTGATGAAAAAGAGTGAGTTTAAGGTGTGCTTGTGAGTTAGAATGACTTAGGCATCATCATGGAGGATTTAGGAATCAAAGAGTGTTTTGAGACACACCAAAGTCATTTTGGGAAGGTGTTTAGGATTTATGCAAATCTTGTTAGGAAAGGAGGAAGTAATGTGTTCAAAGGGGAAGGAACTAGCTTGTGAAGAAACTTCAAGTAGTTGCATAAAGGAATTTTAGATGGTGAAAGATGCTTGGGAGATGATGTTATAGTGGTGAAAAACATTTTGGCATAGTGGTTGTAATAGGTATGAACCACCACTTAGAAGCCTAGAGAAAAACATTACAAGTGTTGGCATTATTACAAGAAAAATGCATAATGACTAAGGTGGATATTGGTGAGTGATTTAATGAGTTTAGTGGAGGGCTTAAGGTGTGTTTGAAGTGCCCAAATAAGGTTAGATCATACTAGGGTATATGGGGTGAAGTTTGGAGACAATGGGAATTTAGAAACAAAGTTCTGGAGCCGACCGACCTTAGGGACCGGACCTGCAAGGTCGGTCGAGCCCAGTTTACACTACCGAGAAAACTTTCTGTAATGGACCGACCTTGGGGACCGGACTGGCAAGGTCGGTCGGGCTTGAATTTAGGTACGGATTGAGTCTCTGGAATGGACCGACCTTGGGACCGGACTTGCAAGGTCGGTCATGTCTAAAATTTTCTACGGGAATTGGTCTCTGGAATCGACCGACCTTGACAAGATCGGTCGGGCTTAAATTTTCAAAGGGAAAACTCTCGGGAATAGACCGGCCTTGGGGACCGGACTTGCAAGGTCGGTCGGGGTAGAATTTTCTGACAGTAATAGGTACTGGAATGGACCGACCTTGGGCAAGGTCGGTCGGTAAGGTCGGTCGGCCCAAAACTTTTTTAAAAAAAGAAAATTTTAAGGATGCTTAATGGTATTAATGGTACACATTAAGAGGGCAATGATGATTAGAAACCTAAAGACCTAATGAAATTAAGTTAAGTATAAACTTACATGTTTAAGGTTAAGTTGTAAAAATTGAGTTGTAACCTTAAGAGGTGTTAGATGGGGATCAATAAGGGTTAAATAAGTTAAGTAATGTTTAAATAATTAATGATCTAAGTTAGGTGAATATTTTAGGACTTGAAAGTTTGGAACCCGAGGAGAATTAAACAACGGGACAATCGACGGTGAACGGTACAGTCTTTCTTGTGACCTGCTTTCTAACGAGGTGTCCCTCGGCTTGTGTGCTATTTGTTTATGTGTGCCGACTAAACAAGATAAAGCATGCAACCGGATTTATTGTACTTATTGTGTGTGTGTTGATTTACACTAACACATGAGACTTGAGGTAGTTACTAACAAGGTTAGTACAATTGGATTAAGATGAGATGTTGCATTGGTTAACAGTTGGTTAATACCCGAGAAGGTTTAACTAACACTTGGTTTGTAAGACTTTCGCTAACTGGTACCTAAGGGGGGTGTGAGGAATCCGGGACTGACTCCGGTCATGCATGTTAAGGAAAAAGGGAGATCGGTATCTGAATCAGATCCGACTTCCACTTAAGGACTTGTCTTCGGACTTGTTGCCTAGGGTCGATAGTCGGCTCGGCTACGGATTTCCAGTCCAAGGTAGGAGGCATTAAGATGCTGCGGTAGGATCACCTAAATCCTAAGATTAAGTTAAGTTGTTTATTCAACCAATGGAGTTTATAGCTCATTGGCTAGGGTTGCTTTTGACCCGACAAAATAAACATTGAGATAAGTCGCAACCACTTCTAACTAAAGAACGGTTTGTATTCTAAGGATTAAGTTAAGGACTAAGATTGAGGAAGTCAGTTGGACTAAGGTTAAGTGGTAATGGAATTAAGGAGTTCATTGATTAACTCACTCACTAAGGGAACGCATCTAAGTCGTCCATTGTGTGTGAACTATTTTGTTCGTTGTGGATTGTTGTTTATTGCACTTCATATCACGATTGTGTATCTAATCAATTTCCATGCTATCGATAATTAGTCGTCGTAGCCCCGTTAGCTTGGGGCCATGAGAGGGCGTACCAGCATTCGTGCTGACCCCCTTTGGGGGCTGTTTTTATTTTGCAGGTAAGCGTCCGATGAGGAGTCACCCTGAGAGTGGGGGTGGTTAGACTTAGGATGGGTTGTTCATTTTGAGTACGGGTTGTGCTTGTGCTCCAGTCTGTTTATATTTACACTGATGCAAGCTTATGATAATGTTTTAGATACTCAAACTCGGTTGGTTGGCGTTTTTGGACGGTTTGTATATATTTGTTAAGTATTGTAAATCGGTAAGGTTTGGTATATTCTAATGATCAGACCGTGGCAAGGTCTCGGTGTTTGTTATTTCCGCTGTGACGTTTGTGATTAAGTTGTTAAGTTTTGCGATAACCACGATTGGCTTTGGTCGGGGTGTTACAAAAAGTGGTATTAGAGCGTAGTTACGCTCTGATCAATAAATACCGGACATAAGTGACCACCGAGTTAGGATACGAGTTAAGATATAAGTAATGGGTTAAGGGTGTGAGTTGTTAGAGTGAGTAGGGTCAGATGACCACTATTAAGTGTGGATCGTCTTTACCGTCTACGGACGTTATAAATCCTTGAACCGAAACTGTTGTGGATACGAGTCTAATGTGAGTTGCACTTATTCAGATGTCAGGGAGGAGAGGAGGCCGAGGCCGTGGTCGAGGAGATGACGCTGAGATACCGGAAGGGCAGACGATCGCAGAGATCGTGGCAGCCGCATTGGGGCACATGGGCTATCAGCCTGGTGCACCCCCACCTCCACCGCCACAGCCCGGGAACCGAACTGGGTGAAGAGTCTGGCTGACCTTCGACCCTCACACTTTAAGGGGGAGACTGATCCCGCAAGCTTGAGGCGTACATCTCCGAACTGGAGACCGCCTTTGAGACCCTTGACGTCCTTGTTGTGATCAAGGTGCGTCTAGCTGCGTTCTACCTGAAGGGGGCAGCAGGCGATTGGTGAAGCTGGTGAGGGCCGAGCATGTGGCCAATCCAGAGTTCGGCTGGGACCAGTACACAGCACTGCTACGAGCAAAGTACTATCCCGCCCATGTCCAGACGAAGAAGCGCCTACAGTTGGATGCGCTTAAGCAGACGGACAAGATGACGGTAGACGAGTATTACTCAGAGTTTACCGCCTTGCTTCGTCTTCTGCCAGGTCTTGGATACTCAGACCAGATACTGGTGGACCACTTCTATGGCGGGCTTAGCCATCGACTCCGCTACGGCATGGGGCCGACGAGCTATACTACCTTGCAGGAGTGCTACCATGCCGCTGCTAAGGTTGAGATAACCGTCCAGCTGAGGGACGAAGACAATGCTAAGAGGAAGAGTGTCGGGAAGAGCACAGAGAGTCAAGGGCAAGGTGGGTACAAGAAACAGAAGTACCTGCCCCAAGCCCAGAAAGGTCAGAACCAGAAAGGAAAGGAGGAAAAAGAGAAGGCTACAGAAGAGCCATTGAAATTGACTTATGCATATGCTGCTAAGCCCCTACGCTCGAGGGCGCCAAAGGGTAAGGAAATGAATATTGAGTGAATTGAGCACCATTTAGCGACCGTTAAGATACAAGTACTGATATCTAATGTGTAACGCCCCTACTTACAATAAACATAGCGGAATATAAAATCTCTACTAGCGTTTACAGACCATCGGGTTCCAAACACCCGGCACCAAACCACACCAATTACAACTTATAAAATTACAAAAGTAACGGTCTGAACTCGAGAAAAATAACATAAACATAACTACTAGTAAAATAGAATAACTCTCCACAATTCCTAATTCCCATCCCAATCACTCATGCACTTCGTGGCCACCTGTATAAACAATTTATACCTGCAAGATGAAACCAAGCAGCCCACCCCGGGAGGGGTGAGTCAGTTCCCTGGAATGGAACTGGTACAATTCTCCAAAAACAAACTTATAATACAACTCTTAAATAAATAATAGCTTGAAAGCAATCACTTAAACCACACAGAGGAGCAAGGCATTCCACAAATCACCAAATCAAGATAACAAGTTAAGAATAAAAATGAATAACAGAAAGGTAAAGTTAGTGAAACAAAACCACACCATGTGTTAGTGAACATCCAATGCCTTAGTTAGACCCAATTCCCGTTATGAGTAGAAGACTCAGATAGTCACAAAGGACTAGGATTAATAAGATAGATCCAAGAACCAATAACTCAAGAGTGGAATAATTCAACTGGGAGAGATGGCCCCCACCGCCAAGTACGTCCTTTTAGGACAGGGATATACAGCCCCTCACTGTCTACAACGTCCCTTTTGGGACAGGGGATATACAGCCCCTCACTGTCTACTACGTCCCTTTTGGGACAGGGGATATACAGCCCCTCACTGTCTACCACGTCCCTTTTGGGACAGGGATATACAGCCCCTCACTGTTACCGTTGAAGACGCACGCCGTCGAAAAACTTCAAGAACAGCTCATGGATGAAACGATATCCAGAGTCAAAAGAAGAGTTTACCAAAATTGACCTTTTCCAAATTCCCACCAGATCACTAACTACCCAGAGCAATACCAAACACTCAGTCCTACAGAGTGCAGAAGCGTAAACCCTAAGCAGTCAATGTCTAATGGAACAACCAAATAGAAGGAACCAATACCCAAGTGAGTTTCACATTCAAGGCTCAGTTAGTCACAAAAGCTGAGTTAGTCACACAACCATTTCCTTTTAGAAATTCCTCTTAAACTTAGTTACCGTTTTTCTAAAACGTCTCATAAGTTAATCAGCAAAAGTATCGGAGTACGAGAAATCGTACCTAGTCAACGCTGTAGCAGTTCTAGTAAACTCGTGCAAACATTCAACAATTCTCTGAGGAACATTGAAGATAATTTACTATCAATAACCTGTACCCTAAGTTAAACTTAAATAAATTTCTCTCTTATTTCCAAATCTCAATTATCCTATAAGCCCTCGCTTAAATGTTATGTATAACCTTTGACTTATTTTAGAAGGTTGTATAGCCCAAGGTTGTAGGATCAAGGAATGTATTTTATTAACACCTGCTAACTGTCCACTCCTATCCACTTTATTCATATTTAACCACAATCCTCACAATCAAAACTTTTGAGACCTTTATATCATAAATGTGTTTATATTAAATAATAAATCTAAGAATTTCAATAATAATCTTAAGCTCAATACCTTTATTCTTAATTTAGAATAAACATTGTATTATGACCTATGATGGATTCATCTCAGAATACTATACTATTATCTCACAATAAAAAGATTATGTACTTAAACAATATCTACTAGATAACCCATTATGGTTAAGTCCTTCCCTTAACTTAATTAAGATCTACATCTTGTATATTGGAATCGTAGGGTTGTAGACGTGTTTTAGTAAAACTTAATTGAACTACTAAACTCAATTATCTCAACTTTAGTTCAGAATGACTTTTAATTACAACCATCTAATAAACTTGTCATAAGATGTTAAATAGCTTCTCATCCTGAATAACTATACTATACTATAGTTAACTTAGTTTTAACGAATAATCAATCTACATTTAGTATTCACAAGGTATATTATATGTTTTATTATTACACACATTCCCCCCATAGTCTATGTACAATCCTTTTATACTAAACTTCAATAAACTTAAGTCTTAAATACGTTTTAAATTGTTTTACAACCCTAAGGTTTCAAAGGAATAACTTAATAAATTAATTCCCTTTATTATGTTTTAGGATAAGCATTACATATTAACATAAGGTAAAATTTATCTAAGAGTTAAACTCTGATTATTAAGTGAAATTGTTAATTATGTAATAAGATAATATATTCTGAAAAATCCCCATACCTTATATTCAAATGATATATTAATAGGTTCAATGTTGTAAAGTAGATCAATATGATCTGCAACACCCCTACTAATTTGGCTCCTAATTATCCTATAAATGTCGCACATAATAAATAAGTCGCAGCGGTAAATAACAGACTGTCGCTCTAATGGTGTCACTGTTATCACTCGCCCATACGGGTGATAACGAATTACCTGATAATCAACATGCGAAACGTATTCCCGCAGTGACCACATGAAACACCCCAAACATAGAGATGGTGTTTAAATGATAAACTAAGTTATAAGGAGGCTAAATAATGCCTTAGAAACATTAAGAAACCATTTTAACCAAAGAAAATATAAGGAGACACCAAAAGAGCAGTTTAAGCTAAAACGTGCTCTAAGCTTGGAGAGACTTGGGTGAGTACCCAAATATTGTTCTAAGACCTTAGTAATATCCTAATGGTCATTTTAAACCAATTACCAAAGAAAACCAAGCTTGAAAACAAGTTAAAACATAAAATGTGCTTTAAGGAGTTTTAAAGCACATTTTTGAAAAATTGTCTTGTAAATGAGTTTTGAATGGCTAAATGTCCATCATTACTCTTTAATTAACATGTGTACTATATTAGTATCACATTTGGAAGTTTATATCAATGGGAAATCAAAAATTTCACAACAATGTGCCTTGTTTTGTGAATAGTAACTTAATTAAGCTAGTTTATGACATAAGTCAATATAAGTGAGAGATTGGTCAACAAAGACTTAAGTACCCTTATTATTAAATGGGGGCCGGTTTTTTTTTATGGTGAGTCACCACTTTATGAGTCATTAAGCAAATAAAGAGTATAAAGCAAAAGTACTATTTACTTTATAAGATAAATATCTCATTTACTCACCTCTCTCCTCACCTCTTCATTCTCTCTTGTTTTCCCACGGTTAGAGCTGCTCTCTCCCTTCTCCATTAACGTGAAGCTCATCTCCATGCTAGCTCCACCTTCTCTTGCACACAACTTACTCATTTTAGCTCCAAAACCAAAACAAATTACATATTCTTCTTAGTTAGCTCAAGCTCTCTCTTTCTATCCTTTCAAAACTCCAAGAGCTTTGATTTGGTGCCAAGCCAACCACCATTAGAGGAGGAAATTCCATTGGAGACTCCATTGGCTTCTCCATTCTCTTAAGGTAAAGAAAGTGTAAGAAAATCTAGGTTTCCATCACTTTTCTTCTTGACCGGAAATGTATGCTCATGAGGCTTCATTTTAATGCCTTGTTCTAGCTTGTTTTCTACTCTTCAAAGGATTGAGGAGGTCCTTCTTGCTTCATATCCAAGCTTGTCTTGAGAAACCAAGGTAAAACAATCACCTTAATACCTTAAAGCACATTTTTAACCTAGGGTTTGTTCCTTAGGGTTAATGTATTATCTAGTACTCATTGGAGTCATTGGATATTGGTTAGAACATTGACAAGGAGATATATATTGGTGACCGAGATTGAGCAAGGAAAACCTAAGGAAGAAAGTTTTTAAAGCTTGTAAAAGAACAAGGTAAATTACTTACCTTAAGGTGTTTTATTTTTTTTAAGGGAATGGGATTTAGATATGTGATGAGTTTAGTGTAGAGTTTACATTAGAAAAAGGTTATATATGACCGAGGAGAAACAATGACTATGTTTGAGAACCTGTGACTAAGGAGCAAATGAGGAAAAAGAGATAGTTTAAGAATATCAAGGTGAATTGCAAGAAGCATTTTATTTCAATGGGAGCCTTGTTGTGTGTATTCGCAGGTTGAAGGCAAATATATGTGGAAATTCAGTGGTTAAGATTATTGTCATTTAAGGGCCTAAGTGCCAAGCATTTAAGTTTAAGCACTATAAGATGATGTGGTGTAGTTTTGGTGTAAATTGTGTGTTAAGGTGTTGTGATGAGAATTTGAGTGATATTGGTTGTTTGATGGAGAAAAACCAGTGTTAGGATGTACTATATACTAGAGAACCCATGGCAAAATTTTAAGGAGAAATTAAGTGTTTAAGATGTTCTAAGGGGATTTAATGACTAAGGAAGTATTAGGAAGTTTTAGAGGTTGTCTTGATGAAAAAGGGGTGAGATAAAGTGTTTTAATGAGTTATAATGACTTAGGCATTACTATGAAGGGTTTAGGAATCAAGAGGATGTATTTGAGTATTTAGGACTTAGGCAAATGGGTAAACAACTAGGAAGGAAATAATGTGTTGATGGATGGAAGCTTAAGCTTGTGAAGGAACTTTAGGTAAATGCATAAAAGAGTTTTAGATGGTGAAAGATGCTTGGGAGATGATGTTATAGTAGTGGGGAAACATTGGGCATAGTGGTTACATTAGGTATGAACCACCACCTAGAAACCTAGTGGAAAATGTTACAAGTGTTGGCATGGTTACAAGGAAAACGCATAATGATTAAAGTGGGTGTTGGTGGGTGATTTAAAGTGTTTAGTGGTTGGCTTAAGGTGTATTTGAGGTGCCCAAATGAGGTTATAACATATTAGGATATATGAGGAGAAGTTTGGAGTTAAAAGAGAATTTAGAAACAGGGTTCTGGAGCCGACCGACCTTAGGGACCGGACCTGCAAGGTCGGTCGAGCTCAGGTTACACTGCCGGGGAAAGTTTCTGGAACCGACCGAACTTGGGGACCGGACTTGCAAGTTTGGTCGGGCTTGTATTTTGTGAAGGAATTAAGTCTCTGGAATCGACCGAACATGGGACCGGACTTGGCAAGTTCGGTCGAGCTTAAATTTCCCCCGGGGAAACTCTCGGGAATGGACCGACCTTGGGGACCGGACTTGCAAGGTCGGTCGGGGTAGAATTTTCAAGCGGTAATATGTTCTGGAATGGATCGACCTTGGGTAAGGTCGGTCGGAAGTTCGGTCGAGCCTAAAAAAAATATAAAAAAAAAGAAATTTTGAATCCTAAGGATGGTAATAGGTAATAAGGTATACCTTTGTTAGGGTGGAAATGATTAGGACCCTAAGAACTTAAGGGATTAAATTAAGTTAAGTATAAATTTTAATGTTTAAAGTTAGTTTGTAAGTTAAGTGGCAAAGACTTAAGAAGGTATTCAAAGGGGATCTTTAGGAATTAAGTGAGATAAGTAAGGTGCAAACAACTAATGGCCTAAAAATGAATCAATGTTTTAGGTTTGTGAATTGGGACCCCGAAGAAGATAAAACAAACGACGATCGACGGTGAATGGTACAGTCTTTCTTGTGACCTGCTTGCTAACGAGGTGTTCCTCGGCTTGTGTGCTATCTGTTTATTTGCTACGACTAAGACAAGATAAAGCATGCAACCGGTTATACTTATTCTCGATGTGAATGTGTTATCTTACACTAACCCACGAGACTTGAGAATGTTGCTAACTAAGTTTAGTACTCACTAAGTTAAGGATAAGAAATAAGTATTGGTGATTGTTGGTTTTTACCCGACAAGGTTTAACTAACACTTGATAATTAAGGCTTTCACTAACCATAACTTGGGGTGGGAGTGAGGAGTCCGGAATGGTACCGGCACATGTGTATTGGGGGAGGTCGGTATCTGAATCAGATCCGACTTCCAAATAAGACTTGTCATTAGACTCGTCGCCTAGGGTCAACAAACCGACCCGACCACCCGGGCTACTGTTTGAGGTGGGAGGCACATTAAGGATGGCGTGGGGGGATCAAGCCTACATCCCCAACAAATTAAGAAAGGTAGCTTATCGTCGGATAGTGCGCTGCTACCGGCTAGGGTTAACCAAGCCCTACAAAGATAGGCAACCAATTAAGGGCTAACCAATCTAATAGTGGAGCGGTTGGCGATTATAAGGTTAAGGAGATTGTGGATCTAAGGAGTTAAGAACTAACTCACTTATTAAGGGAACGCCTGAGTCGTTCATTTGCTTATGAGCTATTTATGTTCATTGTGGTTGTTGGTTTATTGCGCTTCATATTATGCTTAATATGCTTATTATGCTAATCAACTTCCATGCTATCGACAATTAGTCGTTGTAGCCCCGTTAGCTTGGGGGCCATGGGAGGGTCGTACCAGTATTCGTGCTGACCCCCTTTGGGGGCTGTTTTTACACTTGCAGGTAAGCGGCCGATGAAGTCACACCACGAGAGTAGGAGCGGGTAGCCCTAGGTGGGACTTTATTTGAGTATGGGTAGCGCCTGTGCACCCGTCAGTTAGCAGTTGAACCTGAGCTTATGAAATACTGTATGGTTTGGAGAATACTTTAAACTCGGCTGGTGTATACGTTGTGGATATGTGATTGTAAATATTTAAGTAATGGTATTTCTTGTTGGTTAGACCGTAGCAAGGTCCTGGTGATAGTGATTCCCGCTGCGACGTTTAAGTATTAATTGTTAAGAAGCAATAACCACGTCTGGTTTAGGATGGGTGTTACAAAAGTGGTATCAGAGCGTAGTTACGCTCTGATCAAGAAATACCGGACATGAGTAACCACCGAGTTAGGATATAAGTTAAGGAATAAGTGATGGGTTAAGGGTGTGAGAAGTTAGAGTGAGTAGAGTCAAATGACCACTAATAAGTGTGGATCGTCTTTACCGTCTACGGACTTTATAAATTCGTTAACCGAAACAGTGGTGGATACGAATCTAATGTGAGTTATGCTTGTTCAGATGGCAGGACGTCCTAGAGGAAGCCGAGGTCGCGGCCAAGGTGATGATGCTTCAGGAATACCTGAGGGGCAGACGATCGCAGAGATCGTGGCTGCCGCATTAGGGCACATGGGCTATCAGCCTGGTGTGGGTGCACCACCTCCACCACCACAACCCAGGGAACCGAATTGGGTGAAGAGTCTTGCAGATCTCCGACCCGCACACTTTAAGGGGGAGACCAATCCCGCCAAGCTTGAGGCGTACATCTCCGAGCTGGAGACCGCCTTTGAGACCCTTTATGTTCCTGCTGGGATCAAGGTCTGGTTGCTTTCTATCTGAAGGGGGCGGCAGGCGATTGGTGGAAGCTGGTGAGGGCCGAGCATGTGGCCAATCCAGAGTTCGGCTGGGAGCAGTACACCGCCTTGCTACGAGCAATGTACTACCCCGCCCATGTCCAGACGAAGAAGCGCTTGCAGTTGGATGCGCTTAAGCAGACAGACAAGATGACGGTGGACGAGTATTACTCGGAGTTCACCGCCTTGCTCCGTCTTCTGCCAGGTCTTGGATATTCTGACCAGATCCTGGTGGACCGCTTCTATGGCGGGCTTAGCCATCGACTCCGCTATGGCATGGGGCCGACGAGTTACACTACCTTGTAGGTAATAAGAATGATTGAGATTTGAGTAAGTAAATGAGTAAGATATGGTTAAGTGAATAAGATTTAGTTTGTGAGAAGTAAGAGGAACTAATACCTTTGGAAGCAGGAGTGCTATCATGCCGCTGCTAAGGTTGAGATAACCGTCCAGCTGAGGGACGAGGACAATGCCAAAAGAGTGCTGGAAAGTGTAGAGCACCAAGGGCAAGGAGGGTACAAGAAACAGAAGTACCAGCCTCAAGCCCAAAGAACCCGAACCAAAAGGAAAGGAGGAAAAGGAGAAGGCTACTGATGAGCCACTAAAACTGACTTACGCTTATGCTGCTAAGCCCCTGCGCTCCAGGGCGCCAAAGAGTAAGAAAATACATCTTGAGTAAATAAGAATGGTTGACAACATTGAGACACAATCACTGATGCAATGCTTAATCAGGTACTGAGACTGGTAAGGACCGGAGGTGGCTACCAACGGCACTACTATTGCCAGAGGTGCAAGGGGGACCACCCCAGAGTTGACTGCAGGGGGAATAAGGTGGAGTGTAACTTTTGTGGAGTACTCGGGCACCGGGCATATGAGTGCTACGGGAACCCGGAGAGTAAGAATTACAGACCCAGTTTTAAGATTAAGGCCAAGACCGATCAGGGATCTGGATCCAACGGTCAGAGGAGGGGGCAGCAAGCTGCAGACAAGAACCCACGGGTGACCCAGAAGTTGGGACCCACACTACACATGGTGGACCGGGACATGAGCCTGAACCCTCATCGAGGCCAGGTACCGCTATAACCATTTAGTAATAAACTACCTGCTTACTGCATTATCATGCATGTTTGGTGAATAATTGAGTTAAGTAAGAATGAGATAGATTAGAACTTAAGTGAGGTATAACCTACTACCGCATTAAGAGGCTTCAACATCTGCCATCCAATATCATCTACACCTAACCCGGAGCACACCGACATCAAAACCATGGACTTTCCAACCGAACAATGTCAGGTTATCCGCCCAGTATGATTTTATTAAGGAGATACCTGACACCCAAAGCACAAATAGCCATCATCAGAAGATGCAATCTACTAGGAATGGGACCGGGAGGTTTTTACACACCGGAGTACCCAGGAGGAGCCAGATGAAATTAAAAATGATGAGCTTAGGCAAGATGGAATCCGTATGCTAAGAATTACCAAACCATGAGGATGCAAGATGGAGTCTCACCACCGGAATACCCGAAGAGTTCCATCCAGTTATTACACGATTTGTGGAAATCGCTCAGCAGTTGAAAGCTGAACCGATTCCAGACATTCAAGTAGACATTTTAGATGGAAGTTGATTAGCATAATAAGCATATTAAGCATAATATGAAGCGCAATAAACCAACAACCACAATGAACATAAATAGCTCATAAGCAAATGAACGACTCAGGCGTTTCCCTTAATAAGTGAGTTAGTTCTTAACTCCTTAGATCCACAATCTCCTTAACCTTATAATCGCCAACCGCTCCACTATTAGATTGGTTAGCCCTTAATTGGTTGCCTATCTTTGTAGGGCTTGGTTAACCCTAGCCGGTAGCAGCGCACTATCCGACGATAAGCTACCTTTCTTAATTTGTTGGGGATGTAGGCTTGATCCCCCCACGCCATCCTTAATGTGCCTCCCACCTCAAACAGTAGCCCGGGTGGTCGGGTCGGTTTGGTTTGACCCTAGGCGACGAGTCTAATGACAAGTCTTATTTGGAAGTCGGATCTGATTCAGATACCGACCTCCCCCAATACACATGTGCCGGTACCATTCCGGACTCCTCACTCCCACCCCAAGTTATGGTTAGTGAAAGCCTTAATTATCAAGTGTTAGTTAAACCTTGTCGGGTAAAAACCAACAATCACCAATACTTATTTCTTATCCTTAACTTAGTGAGTACTAAACTTAGTTAGCAACATTCTCAAGTCTCGTGGGTTAGTGTAAGATAACACATTCACATCGAGAATAAGTATAACCGGTTGCATGCTTTATCTTGTCTTAGTCGTAGCAAATAAACAGATAGCACACAAGCCGAGGAACACCTCGTTAGCAAGCAGGTCACAAGAAAGACTGTACCATTCACCGTCGATCGTCGTTTTTTTTATCTTCTTCGGGGTCCCAATTCACAACCTAAACATTGATTCATTTTTAGGCCATTAGTTTGTTTGCACCTTACTTATCTCACTTAATTCCTAAAGATCCCCTTTGAATACCTTCTTAAGTCTTTGCCACTTAACTTACAAACTTAACTTTAAACATTAAAATTTATACTTAACTTAATTTAATCCCTTAAGTTCTTAGGGTCCTAATCATTTCCACCCTAACAAAGGTATACCTTATTACCTATTACCATCCTTAGGATTCAAAATTTCTTTTTTTTTTATTTTTTTTTAGGCTCGACCGAACTTCCGACCGACCTTACCCAAGGTCGATCCATTCCAGAACATATTACCGCTTGAAAATTCTACCCCGACCGACCTTGCAAGTCCGGTCCCCAAGGTCGGTCCATTCCCGAGAGTTTCCCCGGGGGAAATTTAAGCTCGACCGAACTTGCCAAGTCCGGTCCCATGTTCGGTCGATTCCAGAGACTTAATTCCTTCACAAAATACAAGCCCGACCAAACTTGCAAGTCCGGTCCCCAAGTTCGGTCGGTTCCAGAAACTTTCCCCGGCAGTGTAACCTGAGCTCGACCGACCTTGCAGGTCCGGTCCCTAAGGTCGGTCGGCTCCAGAACCCTGTTTCTAAATTCTCTTTTAACTCCAAACTTCTCCTCATATATCCTAATATGTTATAACCTCATTTGGGCACCTCAAATACACCTTAAGCCAACCACTAAACACTTTAAATCACCCACCAACACCCACTTTAATCATTATGCGTTTTCCTTGTAACCATGCCAACACTTGTAACATTTTCCACTAGGTTTCTAGGTGGTGGTTCATACCTAATGTAACCACTATGCCCAATGTTTCCCCACTACTATAACATCATCTCCCAAGCATCTTTCACCATCTAAAACTCTTTTATGCATTTACCTAAAGTTCCTTCACAAGCTTAAGCTTCCATCCATCAACACATTATTTCCTTCCTAGTTGTTTACCAACATTTGCCTAAGTCCTAAATACTCAAATACATCCTCTTGATTCCTAAACCCTTCATAGTAATGCCTAAGTCATTATAACTCATTAAAACACTTTATCTCACCCCTTTTCATCAAGACAACCTCTAAAACTTCCTAATACTTCCTTAGTCATTAAATCCCCTTAGAACATCTTAAACACTTAATTTCTCCTTAAAATTTTGCCATGGGTTCTCTAGTATATAGTACATCCTAACACTTGGTTTTTCTCCATCAAACAACCAATATCACTCAAATTCTCATCACAACACCTTAACACACAATTTACACCAAAACTACACCACATCATCTTATAGTGCTTAAACTTAAATGCTTGGCACTTAGGCCCTTAAATGACAATAATCTTAACCACTGAATTTCCACATATATTTGCCTTCAACCTGCGAATACACACAACAAGGCTCCCATTGAAATAAAATGCTTCTTGCAATTCACCTTGATTTCTTAAACTATCTCTTTTTCCTCATTTGCTCCTTAGTCACAGGTTTTCTCAAACATAGTCATTGTTTCTCCTCGGTCATATATAACCCTTTTCTAATGTAAACTCTACACTAAACTCATCACATATCTAAATCCCATTCCCTTAAAAAAAATAAACACCTTAAGGTAAGTAATTTACCTTGTTCTTTTACAAGCTTTAAAAACTTTCTTCCTTAGGTTTTTCCTTGCTCAATCTCGGTCACCAATATATATCTCCTTGTCAATGTTCTAACCAATATCCAATGACTCCAATGAGTACTAGATAATACATTAACCCTAAGGAACAAACCCTAGGTTAAAAATGTGCTTTAAGGTATTAAGGTGATTGTTTTACCTTGGTTTCTCAAGACAAGCTTGGATATGAAGCAAGAAGGACCTCCTCAATCCTTTGAAGAGTAGAAAACAAGCTAGAACAAGGCATTAAAATGAAGCCTCATGAGCATACATTTCCGGTCAAGAAAAAGTGATGGAAACCTAGATTTTCTTACACTTTCTTTACCTTAAGAGAATGGAGAAGCCAATGGAGTCTTCACCAAATCAAAGCTCTTGAGTTTTGAAAGGATAGAGAGAGCTTGGCTAACTAAGAAGAATTGTAATTTGTTTTTGTTTTGGAGCTAAATGAGAGGTAAAGAGATTGAGCTATGTGAGAAGATAGATTTGAGATGGCTTTGGAGATGAGTAAGTTGTGAAGAGAAGGTGGAGCTAGCAGAGATGAAGAGAGAGAGAGAAGAGAGCAGAGAGGAAAACAAGAGAGATGAAGAGGGAGAGAGGTGAGTAAAATGAGATATTATCTTATAAAGTAAATAGTACTTTTGCTTTATAACTCTTTATTTGCTTAATGACTCATAAAGGTGGTGACTCACCATAAAAAAAAACCGGCCCCCATTTAATAATAAGGGTACTTAAGTCTTTGTTGACCAAATCTCTCACTTATATTGACTTATGTCATAAACTAGCTTAATTAAGTTACTATTCACAAAACAAGGCACATTGTTGTGAAATTTTTGATTTCCCATTGATATAAACTTCCAAATGTGATACAATATAGTACACATGTTAATTAAAGAGTAATGATGGACATTTAGCCATTCAAAACATTTACAAGACAATTTTTCAAAAATGTGCTTTAAAACTCCTTAAAGCACATTTTATGTTTTAACTTGTTTTCAAGCTTGGTTTTTTTGGTAATTGGTTTAAAATGACCATTAGGATATTACTAAGGTCTTAGAACAATATTTGGGTACTCACCCAAGTCTCTCCAAGCTTAGAGCACGTTTTAGCTTAAACTGCTCTTTTGGTGTCTCCTTATATTTTCTTTGGTTAAAATGGTTTCTTAATGTTTCTAAGGCATTATTTAGCCTCCTTATAACTTAGTTTATCATTTAAACACCATCTCTATGTTTGGGGTGTTTCATGTGGTCACTGCGGGAATACGTTTCGCATGTTGATTATCAGGTAATTCGTTATCACCCGTATGGGCGAGTGATAACAGTGACACCATTAGAGCGACAGTCTGTTATTTACCGCTGCGACTTATTTATTATGTGCGACATTTATAGGATAATTAGGAGCCAAATTAGTAGGGGTGTTGCAGATCATATTGATCTACTTTACAACATTGAACCTATTAATATATCATTTGAATATAAGGTATGGGGATTTTTCAGAATATATTATCTTATTACATAATTAAACTTTCACTTAATAATCAGAGTTTAACTCTTAGATAAATTTTACCTTATGTTATATGTAATGCTTATCCTAAAACATAATAAAGGGAATTAATTTATTAAGTTATTCCTTTGAAACCTTAGGGTTGTAAAACAATTTAAAACGTATTTAAGACTTAAGTTTATTGAAGTTTAGTATAAAAGGATTGTACATAGACTATGGGGGGAATGTGTGTAATAATAAAACATATAATATACCTTGTGAATACTAAATGTAGGATTAATTCGTTAAAACTAAGTTAACTATAGTATAGTTATTCAGGATGAGAAGCTATTTAACATCTTATGACAAGTTTATTAGATGGTTGTAATTAAAAGTCATTCTGAACTAAAGTTGAGATAATTGAGTTTAGTAGTTCAATTAAGTTTTACTAAAACACGTCTACAACCCTACGATTCCAATATACAAGATGTAGATCTTAATTAAGTTAAGGGAAGGACTTAACCATAATGGGTTATCTAGTAGATATTGTTTAAGTACATAATCTTTTTATTGTGAGATAATAGTATAGTATTCTGAGATGAATCCATCATAGGTCATAATACAATGTTTATTCTAAATTAAGAATAAAGGTATTGAGCTTAAGATTATTATTGAAATTCTTAGATTTAATTATTTAATATAACACATTTATGATATAAAGGCCTCAAAAGTTTTGATTGTGAGGATTGTGGTTAAATATGAATAAAGTGGATAGGAGTGGACAGTTAGCAGGTGTTAATAAAATACATTCCTTGATCCTACAACCTTGGGCTATACAACCCTTCTAAAATAAGTCAAAGGTTATACATAACATTTAAGCGAGGGCTTATAGGATAATTGAGATTTGGAAATAAGAGAGAGAAATTTATTTAAGTTTAACTTAGGGTACAGGTTATTGATAGTAAATTATCTTCAATGTTCCTCAGAGAATTGTTGAATGTTTGCACGAGTTTTACTAGAACTGCTACAGCGTTGACTAGGTACGATTTCTCGTACTCCGATACTTTTGCTGATTAACTTATGAGACGTTTTAGAAAAACGGTAACTAAGTTTAAGAGAATTTCTAAAAGGAAATGGTTGTGTGACTAACTCAGCTTTTGTGACTAACTGAGCCTTGAATGTGAAACTCACTTGGGTATTGGTTCCTTCTATTTGGTTGTTCCATTAGACATTGACTGCTTAGGGTTTACGCTTCTGCACTCTGTAGGACTGAGTGTTTTGGTATTGCTCTGGGTAGTTAGTGATCTGGTGGGAATTTGGAAAAGGTCAATTTTGGTAAACTCTTCTTTTGACTCTGGATATCGTTTCATCCATGAGCTGGTTCTTGAAGTTTCGACGTGCGTGCGTCTTCAACGGTAACAGTGAGGGGCTGTATATCCCCTGTCCCAAAGGGACGTGGTAGACAGTGAGGGGCTGTATATCCCCTGTCCCAAAAGGGACGTAGTAGACAGTGAGGGGCTGTATATCCCCTGTCCCAAAAGGGACGTTGTAGACAGTGAGGGGCTGTATATCCCCTGTCCTAAAAGGACGTACTTGGCGGTGGGGGCCATCTCTCCCAGTTGAATTATTCCACTCTTGAGTTATTGGTTCTTGGATCTATCTTATTAATCCTAGTCCTTTGTGACTATCTGAGTCTTTCTACTCATAACGGGAATTGGGTCTAACTAAGGCATTGGATGTTCACTAACACATGGTGTGGTTTTGTTTCACTAACTTTACCTTTCTGTTATTCATTTTTATTCTTAACTTGTTATCTTGATTTGGTGATTTGTGGAATGCCTTGCTCCTCTGTGTGGTTTAAGTGATTGCTTTCAAGCTATTATTTATTTAAGAGTTGTATTATAAGTTTGTTTTTGGAGAATTGTACCAGTTCCATTCCAGGGAACTGACTCACCCCTCCCGGGGTGGGCTGCTTGGTTTCATCTTGCAGGTATAAATTGTTTATACAGGTGGCCACGAAGTGCATGAGTGATTGGGATGGGAATTAGGAATTGTGGAGAGTTATTCTATTTTACTAGTAGTTATGTTTATGTTATTTTTCTCGAGTTCAGACCGTTACTTTTGTAATTTTATAAGTTGTAATTGGTGTGGTTTGGTGCCGGGTGTTGGAACCCGATGGTCTGTAAACGCTAGTAGAGATTTTATATTCCGCTATGTTTATTGTAAGTAGGGGCGTTACACATTAGATATCAGTACTTGTATCTTAACGGTCGCTAAATGGTGCTCAATTCACTCAATATTCATTTCCTTACCCTTTGGCGCCCTCGAGCGTAGGGGCTTAGCAGCATATGCATAAGTCAATTTCAATGGCTCTTCTGTAGCCTTCTCTTTTTCCTCCT
>CM041781.1:170207405-170248313 GCA_023374045.1 Limonium bicolor
AAGATGTACAAGGATCTGAAATTACATTTCTGGTGGAGTGGTATTAAGAAAGATGTTGCAGAGTTTGTGGCAAGATGTATGACGTGTGAGAAAGTGAAATTTGAGCACCGGAGATCGGACGGTTTAGTACAGCCGATGCCCATTCCTTATTGGAAGTTTGAGGATATTTCCATGGATTTCGTGGTCGGTCTTCCACCGACTAGAGGTGGTGCTAACATGATATGGGTCATCATCGACAGACTGACGAAGGTAGCAAAGTTTATTCCTATTAAGGACACTTGGAAAGTCCCCAAGCTGGCCGACCTCTTCCAAAGAGAGATCATTAGACACCACGGTGTACCTAAGTCGATTGTGTCAGATAGAGATTCCAGATTTTGGCAGCAAGTTCAGGAGGCTTTACGTACGAAGCTGAAGCTAAGTACAGCCTTCCATCCACAGACATATGGTCAGAGTGAACGAACAATTCAGACATTAGAGGACATGCTTAGAGCTTGTGCCTTAGACTTCCAGGAAAGCTAGATAGATTGTCTACATTTGATCGAGTTTGCATACAACAATAGCTATCATGCATCCATTCAGATGCCACCATTCCAGGCATTGTACGGCAGGCCATGCAGGACACCACTTTATTGGGACGAGGCCAGTGAGAATATCATCTTAGGGCAAGAGTACCTAGACCAGATGAAAGAGGATATTGTGCAGATACGCAAGAACATGAAGATAGCCCAGGACAGACAGAAGTCATATGCTGATGTCCGGAGGAGAGACCTCAAGTTCACAGTAGGCGATCGAGTCTTCCTCAGAGTTTCACCAATGAAAGGAGTTTTCAGATTTGGGAAGAAGGACAAACTTAGCCCGAAGTATGTAGGACCGTACCTTATCACGGAGCGAGTGGGCCCATTAGCTTACAGATTAGACTTACCTATTGAGCTTGGGAGAGTGCACAATGTGTTTCACATATCTCAGCTAAAACAGTATATGCCTCACCCATCACATGTCTTGGAGCCCGAGACACTCGAGCTAGATCCTACACTTAAATATGAGGAAACCCCAATTCGCATTTTAGACTCCAAGACTAGGGAGACCAGGAACAAGACCATTAGAATGGTCAAGGTTCTGTGGTCAAACCACGACATTGAGGAGGCAACATGGGAGTTAGAGGACTCCATGCGAGACAAGTATCCAACACTTTTCTCTTAGTTTGTGTGTACTTGTGGGGGTACGTGAGCGTAACCCTTTTTAAGGGGGGTAGAGCACCACATGCGACTTGCATATTTTGCAGTCTGGTTTTGGTTTTGTGTTTGGTTGTTTGTGTTTGATTGTTGCGCATGTGTGCACTTGAGTGAATGGTTATTGATGTGTTCTATGTAACACTTGGTATTGATGTGTTCTATGTAACACTTGGATGGTTAATAAAAGCACACTTATTTGCTTTACGGTATCTATCAAATTATTTATGCTATGATTACATTAATTGTCATGAGTAAAAGTTATATGTATGTACGAATTGCATACACTCGGATTACTGATGGGATGTAGAGGTGTCAATATAAGTATTGAAACCCAGGAATGATAAGTATACAGAGAATAGATATGAGGAACTTGATTCCATAGGATAAGTAAGTAGAAGTTATGACTTCGGGACGAAGTCCTTTTAAAGGGGGTAGACTGAAATACCCCTAACCTTTAAATAATTAAAATAATGGTAAATAAATATTATTTGGGGGATTATGAAACCCTAAGAAAGCATATAAACACTTAGGCATTAAAAACACACCCAAACTCCTTAAGGTAAAAAACGAGCGTTAAGCCGGACCTTAAGCTAACCAAAGTTATATAAGCTATAAACCTCATATGAAGTAAATAAAGGATCATTATATGACCCTTAGAACACAGGACCTCATCTAAAACTGAGAAAAAATGCAAAATGCCCGGGAGTTCCCTTAAGGGCCCAAAAGTCCCGAAAATACTTTATAGGATGAAGTAAAGCATTACACTTCATTCCAAATGAACCATAACACTTTATTAAACATTTAAGATGAAATCCTCATGGTAAAATTTCAATTAAACGCAAAGCGCTCGGAGATTCCCGATGGGGGCCCCATAAACCCCCAGGAATGCCCCGGAGAAGTGCCGAGGTGGCACGAACTTCTATATAATTCATTCTTAGAGTTCCTAAAATCATTATTCATCATTATAAAGAGAACCCTCAAGCTACTTTTTCAAAATTCAACAAAATCCTTGGGAAATTTATTAACGCTCCTTTTTTGCCCCGGGAGTGTCCCGATAGCCCGGAAATTGTGTCATGAGTTGATATAACCCCATATAACTCAATTTAACACCTTAATATATCAATATGGACTATAAAAAATGTTTATAAACACTTGGAACTGGTAGCGACTACTTATTTTCAAAAATATCCTTAAAGCACAAAAACGCACCTTCGGGTGTCACAAAAATGCGTTCTACGCTATTACCATGAATTGTTTGAGGAGCCACGAGTTGATAATAATAAATGGGGAGGAAGTGAACATATAAATCAATTAATTCCAGTGCTAAACTCATAGCACAAGTAGAGCCGATTTTATGATCAAAAAGTAGTATAAAATCAGCATTTTTCCTCAGAAACTTTCATCTTCTACCTTGGTATAAATGTACCAATTAAATGTTGTGACTTATAACATGTTACAATAATATCTTAATACAATATAGTGTGACAGAAATCAAATTAAAAATCAAACCCATGTGACTACCAAAGGGGCCGTTTTTTCTAGTGTTTTTGACTAGGAATTTACTTAAGAAATTGTCTTATGGAATGGTGACTCATCTTCCATGTGCCATGTGATATAATGTCAAATAAGCTCAGTCAAGGTAGCCTACCATTACCGAATTCCTGCAAGAAAACAACAAGGAAGAATAAGTTAGGAAAAGAAATGAAATTAAATTCACAAAAGTAGATCTAGATTCAAATAATGTAAAGTTGCAAATATACAAAAGAAATCAACTTGTTCTCTAGCATGTGGCTGCCGATTTTGTGTGGAGAAAAGCAAGTTTGATTGCTATGCATTAGTCAAATAAAACAACTACCTAACTAAGCATGTGCCTATGTTCAATATAAACAAAAATCAAATGGTCTTCTCTAGCCACCTATTACCGAAATCAAGCAAGGAAATGAGGTTTGATTGCCTAATAAAAATTAAACTAAGATACCTACCTAACTAGGCATGTTTTGATGTCTTCAATTATCAAGAATCAAATACCTACAGTTAGCTCACCATTCCCGAAAACTATAAAGGAAAACAAGACAAATCAATATTTAAAATGCTAAAGAATTACCTTGTCTACCTTGCCTTTGTCATCTTATTTCAAATTGTCAAACAAAGCCATCCTCATCTCCTTGTCAATCAGCCGAAAGTGTGCTTGAATTATGGGCATTTATTGAGCCATGGGTCAAGTAATAAACTAAGGCAAAGTTAGACAATTTTGACATTATTTTGTCAAAAGAAAAATTCCTTCCTTTCCTAACTCCTTAAGCCATACGTGAGTCCATTCTCATTTGCCCCTCCTTCCACCGAATTGTGTAAGTCTCATTCCCTCTCTTTCCTTTCTTCCTTAGCTAGTTTACTCTTGTGAGCTTCAAGCTCCATTAATGGTGTTGTTTTAAGTTCTAACACCATTTCTATGTAATTTTCCTAGTTAATTCTACTAAGTCTTGAAGCAAGAATCAACCTACAATCCTACAAGTTTTCGCCAAGCTTAAGAACTCCAAGAAGTATCCTTGATTCAACAACAACACAAGGAACAACAAGATCAAGTTAAGGTATATTTTCATGTTGAAAAATCCTAGCAAAATACCTAAGTCATTTCCTAAAATTTAGAGCTTCTAAATCAATGTTATCTTCATCATTTCATGAAGGAAACTTGGAGCTACAATCATCCCAAGGTGTACCGAAAATACCTTGTTAAATACCTAAGGTAAACTCTTGAAAAACTACTCCAAATCTTACTTATAAAATCCTTGTTAGAAGTCTAACACTTGGATCTCCTAAACTTGTACATGGAGGCCGAAAATACTTCATCAAGAAACCATTGGAGGAGCTTGGAATTCAAGGAGAAATCAAGTACAAGAATCATCTTGATTTAAGGAGTAAGTTCTATAATTAAGATTTACTAAGTTTAAGTTTGATTTAAGCTTCAAACTTTAGTACAAAATTTATGTACAACCTCTAGTTAAATTAAGGCCGAAAATATTGGGTTATAATACCAAGAAAATAATGTATAACATACAAGGTAAGATTATTACCTTAAGGTATAAATTTGTGTCACAAAATTTAATTATGATACATATATAATTAAGCCGAATGTTCTAGGAGATAAATGGTTTATTTTGAGTTTATAATCATTCTAAGTCATTAGCATAATTTTTAGAAGTGTTATATGGCTTATATACATTATATATACTTATTATAAGATTTAAATCAAGTTTTAAGACCATATGGTAAAGGTTGTTAAAGCCGAAAATAAAAGGGGTTATTTGGTAATTTCTGAAAAATATAGTGCGAAAGCCGAATACATATGATTTTATGGGTATATTAAAGAATTAATTATGAGGTTAGGCTTTGGTCAAAGTGTTGACCAAAAACTTTGGGTTAAAATGATTTATGACATAAAATATTAAGTTTATAAAAGTTTTGGGGTGAATATGTAATTTACAAAAGCTTATATGTAAAACCGAAATTTAATTGGGGCGAATATATAAATTGTAGAAATATAAGTGTGCATTTCGGTATTTATGAAAATTAAATATTAAAACTATAGTTTATAAGTTAATATGTAACTTATATAAAGTTTTGGGGTTAAAATGTGAATATAGAAAATATATGTTGAAAACCGTGAGTTTATGGGGATTTTAATTTAATTAAAAGTTAGTATGTTAAATTTGTAAAGACCGAAAATATATGTGGTCATTTGGTAATTTATAAAAGTAAATGTGTTCATTATGTAATTACCAAATTTATAAGGTTGGTTTCGTAATTTAATAAAGAAAGGAATTAAAACTAAGAAATATAATGTATTATGGTATATTATGGAGTATAATGTAAAGTTTATAAAATAATTATGGTTATAATAAAAATAACCAAATGACATTGATAAATGGACTAAGTGAAAATAATTATGGATATATGATTAATGAGATAAAGATATACCATAAAATGGAAATTCATTATCACATGTGGTTACTACATAAAATAATGGACTGTTAAACTACCTCGAGCCACTATAAAATAACAGGGGAAAAGAAAGAACATACAGGGTTAGTATACTACAAGTATTAGTTCTGTAGTGACAGTACTGTAATACTAAGAGAATAGTTGTATTAACGTTACCCGGTATTGCGTGTAAAAATAACAGCGTACAGGAAGAAACTACTAAAGCGTGAACTGTCAAGCTAGCAAGTTACACGGTGAACGGTATGTTAATTGTGTGGTCTGAATGTCCTAAGGATTTTCCTAAGGTCCAGACGTGTGTTAATTGTTAAGAGCGATATCTATGATTTATGTATATCATCTTGTATACTGTATTGCTCGACACCACTGTGTTTTATTTTTACGCGAACGTCTTATGACTGGAAGTTTATACATCTAAACTCAACAAGACTAGGTGACCTTTAGGTATTTTTGAACCTAACTGATGGTCAACTGTTATAGTCTTAACTCAAGGATTGGATATTGAATCACTAACTAAAGGGCTAACTTATAAAGAGAGGAATCCACACTGTTTCGACTTTCTGGCTGCGCATCGTGATCACTACGAGGGACTATATCAAGAGTCACTCAAGGGAATCCATTGTCCACATTCAACGATGGCAGAGGGCACTGCTGTTGGTGCACAGGTTTTGACCGGATCGGTCACCTTCAAGGCATTTAAATTATCCAGGGCCATAAGGTCAGCTGGTAACAGTTCCTTTGGAACCCAGGGGGCTACTGTCCATTATTGAGTTATTAAGGGGTGTCTTAACATGACGCCTGAGGTTGAATTAATTGGAAAAGTTTAAGTGGTTGGTTTAAAAGGATAAGGGTCATGTGACCTACTAACAAGTACAGTTAATTAATACGCGTATCTTGTTTGGTTATTGTTATGGATTATTGGTGTGTCACTATCTGGTTGTTGTTTATTATTGTGATGATATTGACAGGTGAAATATTGTGTGTTTATTTAACATTACAGTTATTACTATTGTTGTAAAATGGATTATCATGTAATGAACCTAATATCAAGATGGCTAAATGACTTAAGGAGTCTAGATGACTTATGACTACATTTAGCATACCAGCATATCGTTTGCTGAGCCCTTCAATGGACAATACATTTCAGGTTACTGATTGAAGATACAAGCCGGAGTGCGGGATACAGGGTAGCTGATGTGTTTTCAATAAACACCTTCTAGTTTTATTTATGAACTGTATTTTGGAGTTTGTTGTATTTGGGTTAGTTGCTCAGTTATTAAGTTTGGATTTGGTTTGTAATATTAAGAGTGCTCAGTATCTGTTCATCACAGCGGTGAGGAGTTGAAGTTGTTGGATGGAGTAAGGTTGCCTTGTTACTCACATGGGTGAGTAACGGCGTGTAACACCAAACGTTAGATATTTTTATTTTCCGCTGCGAATTATATTTATTATGCTACGACTTGCGACGTTATTACAGGTTTAGGATTAGGGGTGTTACACCAAAGCTTGAGCACCACCATCCCACCACAGGCACACTTAAGCCCTTACCTCCACACACACACACTCTCAGGCCCGTCTTTAGCCTTACCACCACAAAAACATCAGGCCCGTCATAACCCCGACCACCATCCAAAATCACAACCCAATCACAGGACTATCATAAATCCTGAACACCAGCAAAAGCCTTTAGCACCACAAAAAACACACACACCTCCATCAGCGGCATGTTCATCTTCTAAGAAACAAATTGCAGATATAAAATTCTTAGTCAGAAAATGATCGTTTCACTTTCTTTTTCAGTACAGTTTTCCTCAACATTGCCATGTTGGCACCTTTTTAACAATTTTTTGTTTTGAACAAGTATCATACATACATTTTGGTTGCATAACACCTCAACATTGCCATGTTGGCACCTTTTTCAACAATTTTTTGTTTTGAACAAGTAGCATACATACATTTTGATTGCATATACCTTATCATTGCCATGGTTGGTACTCCAACAATCAGTCTTCATCATTTGCACAAGACCATTATCTTTCCAACTCATCTTTAGTTCGAGACCCATTATTCAGTACGAGACCCAAAATCCGTACGAGACTCCTCATCATAGACCCGAGATACAGATTCTCACCCCGAAGATGCAGATTCATCATAGTAGAAGAACTCACCCGAATAGAAGAACTCACCCGAGTAGAAGAACTCACCCGAGTAGAAGAACTCACCCAAGTAGAAGAACTCACCTGAGTAGAAGAACTCTCCAGAGTAGAAGAACTCACCCGAGTCGAAGAACTCACCCAAGTAGAAGAACTCACCAGAGTAGAAGAACTCACCAGAGTAGAAGAACTCACCTGAGTAGGCGAACTCACTTGAGTGGAAGAACTCGACCCCACACCAATTTTCAATCACTTGTAGGTAGTCAACACCTTAGAATAGCTTGACATCATTTCTTATACGTAGTCAACGCCTAATAATAGCTTGACATCATTTCATTCATTATAGGCAGCCAATGCCTTAGAATAGCTCGACATCATCCCTTTAGCTAGTCAGTGCCTTAGAACAGCTCGACAACATTTTATCATTTTAGGTAGTTACCACCCTCGAATAGCTCAGCAACATCTCTTCTTGTCACCTAGGAAGTCAGCGCCTTAGAATAGCTCGACACAATTCATCAGTTTTCGACAGCATGCAGGGTCTTTTAAGATCCAAAATTTTGGGGTATCACTCAAGCATCAACTAGTCTTTTCATCTTCATTACAAAGCCTAGTTGACGGGGGGCAATCTGTTATGCCCAAAATTTTAACCCCCTCGGAATAGTCTCTAAGGCATACGTGTTACAAAGGGCAAAACGGTCAAAAAGCACCAAGGCGGGATTTTCCAAGGACATTCTCGGGATTTTCTATTTTCATATGACTTGTTCACTATCTCCAAACACTTCAAAAATCATAGTCATTATGAAAGGTATTTCATGATATCTGATAATATTTATTCTAGAAATTTAGCTTTTAATTCATATTATAAGCTAATTTCTTTAATAATTAACACATGAAATAGCCTCAAAATAGAAATAACAAGGTTACCAAAATTAAAATAAAATTTTCACATGGTTAGCATGACTACATACAGTCATAAACCTGAACTTATTTTATTTGGAACCTTAGCCCAAAATTTAAAAGAGAAATTCAATCATTTTTACAATTTTCTCTCTCCTTAGGAAAATACAGAAATCAAATCAAAATGTCATGAAGTTTTAATACAAGATAGAGGATAATGTTTAGAGACTGATGCCGTTGGAATTTCGTTATTTCGACTTTCCAATAATATGTTATGAATTATGGCATATTCCAGATTGTGAGATTTTTATCTAATGGGTTATTTATCAAAATAACCCGATTCTAACTCTCGAAATTCATAAAAATCATTCTTTACCTTCAGTTAAAGTTTCATAATTTTTCTCGGCCTGCAGCGTATTCTAAAAAATCAGATTCCTTTAGAGCACAAAATCAGGGTTTTAGATAAAGATCTTGTTCAATCAATTTGACCATGCTCTTTCGATAAAAGGACCTTCCAAAAATGAACTAGGGCAGAGGAGAACACTTCCAAAGTCAGAGAACACAGCCACAAACCTTCTCCCCACATTTTTACACTTCCAAGCCTCAAATCAATACCGAAACACTGCAGAAATCACCCCGAAATCACCAAAAACTCATCCTTTCTTCTCCCATTGAACTTTCAAGCACCAAAACACCAAAAATACAGAACCAAAACGTGGTTAACATCCTAGGGAAGAAGGGGTCGGAAGCTGGTTTCGAACTCAAGCCAGAACCGAATCCGACGAAGCCTCGAAGGGCTCCCGACGTGAAGAATCTAATCAAATTCAAAGGTAAAACAGGTAGAAATCTTAACTTCCTAACTACCCATGAATTGTTTAATCTTGTGCTAAAATTTGAGTTCGAACCGACTCTTTATGGTTTCTGAATTGTCGTTTGTTTTCGTTTCTATTCATTAACTTGTTCAATAAGTTTCGTCCTTAATTCGTAGTCAAATTGAAAAACTTTTGATTACTAATGTGTTTATAATCTTTCAGGCTACAAACCCATAAATTTTGAGCCAAAAACACCACCGGGAACCACCCAAACGCCACCGTCTGAGGGCGGTCCGCACCCACAGATGCTATGTCCGGGGTCCCGGACGTCCTGTCTGTAAGCCTGGACACCCCCGGATGGTGGCGGGACAATTTTATTTTAAAATCTAGGGTTTTTAAACTTATGTCCGGGCCCACAGACACCTTGTCCGTGGCCCTGGACTTTTCAAAATCGTGTATTCTGTTTAATTCGACTTTTATCTTCACTTAGATTAACTAGGGTCCGTGGGTTCGGACGTTAGGTCCGTGGCCACGAACGGAATCAAAATTTGACCTAATTCTGCATCCGAAACTTTAGTTTAGGTATTTTAATTCTCACTTTAATTTTCTGTCAAAAAAATGTCAAAATACTAAAAAAATCAGAAACTTGTGCACTTAGGTTAAAATGACTTTATAATAAGCCGTAATTAGGCTAAGTAGAGGAAAAACAACCTAGAAGGGGTAATGAAAGTAATTTAAACCCTAAATAAGTCGAATACCAAGCCCCCGAACCCGAACTCTACCTTTCCGAATGAACCGTAGGTTAAAATTAGGTGGCGACTCATAATAGGTTCCTGTAAGCTAACTTAGGTTTTTAGTAATTAGTGTTATATGACATAGTTATTAAACTTAGGTAATAAGTGGACCTAAAACTCGATCAGATCCCAATCAACTTTAATCAACATAGGATAGGGTTTAAAAATCGAGGCTCACACTAACCCAAACTGAAACTAAGGCTGCATCTAAACCAGCTTACGCTTTTTGGTTTGAATTTAATGAGGTTGTTGCCAACTGATATGAGCAACTGATCGCAATGAGATTAAAGAGTGAACACTGACCATATCTCAGTTGATAATTCAGAAACTATTGATAGTACAGACTAACTACATGTTTCTTTATTCATGTTCCTAGTGGTTGGATATGAGTCTTATTTGGGTATTGCAGTTAGGTGGAAATAGTAAGCTCAAGTTATGTTTATCACGGTTCAATTACATTGACTGATTGTTGCCTCGGCTTTGTGGATGCGATGGTGATTCAAAATGCAAAATAAACTTGATGAGATCGACTGGTTAGTGTAATTTTAGTTATTTTTGAAATAAAAAAACATATAAATAAATCTTCTCATTCAACTGGGTGTCGGGTCTCGCGGAATGATTCTCCTGTTGGGTGGGGGAGGTCTTGTGGTCATCTTTTGGAATGCCTCTTCCGGTTGTTGATATACTAAATCTAATATTCTTGTTTCTTAGAACGATCAAGCAGGAGATGGAGTAATGCTATAGATCTGAGGATCCCTAGCCAAGAGCCCAATACCAATCTAAGGTGGAGGACGGTAGTTGGTATAGAATAACAGATAAATCCCTAGAGCGTTAGTTCAAATCCTGCAGGTCTACTATTTTTTTAACCCTTTTCTTTCTAATTTTTTCTTGTTCTTTAGCTATTGTAATGTATGTTTTCTACTGATTAATAGACTGCTTTTTCTTTTTTATACTCCCTCCGTCCCACCTTGACCGTCCTATTTACTATTTGGACATGTCGTTTGACTTCAATTTTTAACATATAAGATAAATTAATTTTGAAAATTTAAGTTTTGCATATGATTTCTTACATGATAAACTATATAATACAAAATTTAGTTTTATAAAATTATTTTACCTTATATGTTTAATATTGAGGTGGAAAAACGTGCCAAAAAGCAAACAGGACACTTATGACGGGACGGAGGTAGTAGTTAATTACGTATGTACTATTTTCCAAGATTTTTTTCTGGTTTCCAGTTTTCTCCTATCATACTTTTTCTAGTCCTTCATACAAATTACAATCTTCTCAGTGTTAGTGGCTACTTATGAGTTCTAATTGGACAAATTAGGTGGAAATAAAGGATGTATCAAGTGTTTATTGTGGTTGTTTTATCTGTTAATGCAATGTTGCTTCTGAAACCAGCAAAAACAAATGGTTTATCAATATGGATTGACTGGTAAATGATATGTGGCCTATTTTGAGATGAAACATTCATATAATTAAGCTTGACATTCAATACGACATTTGGTCTATACTGCATGAAGCATGTATGTATGTATGAATGAAACGAACCGCATGTACTTGACCAAATAGTTGGCGTACCCTCGCTAGTACGCGGGGTATGCGGTTATCATATTCAGCGTAAGCTGACCCCCTAGGGGGAATGTTTTTATTCTACAGGTACCCGCGAGGCGTGATGGTCGAGTGAGGACCTTGCTGGATTCTTTTGGGTAGTTAGTAGGATTGAAATGGTGTACCGAGTTGTACACGGCTAAGGCCTTTTTGAGTAGCCGGTGTACCATGTGGTACACCTTTTTGGGTAATAAACTGTGATTGGATAGAAATGAGTAAATGTACAAACTCTTAATTTTTGGGAAGTAGCCTTGGAATGTAATCCGTATATTTGGATACTTGGTAATCAATTGCAAGTAAGTATTCGGTATTGTAAGTAAGTGGTATGTGTTTGGTTATTCTAATCGTCAGACCGTTACTGTAAGTAGTAGTAGCCTTGTTAGTCTTGGATGACTAACGGCGCTGTATCACCCGCCGGGAGTAAGTAAGTAAGTAAGTAAGTATTCCGCTGCGAGTAAAGTAATTACGAGGATGATTAGAGGTTAATGGAAGGATTAGCGGCTGGGGTGTTACAACTATTCACAAACTAAGGCACATATTTGTGAAATTTTTGATTTCCCATTGATTTAGACTTTCTAATGTGATACTAAGTTGTACACATGTTGATTAAAGAGTAATGATGGACATTTAGCCACTCAAAACTCATTTACAAGACAATTTTTCAAAAATGTGCTTTAAGACTCCTTAAAGCACATTTTGTGTTTTAACTTGTTTGCAAGCTTGGTTTTCTTTAGTAATTGATGTGAAATGTTCATAACATATAAATAAGGTCTTGGTAAGCTTATTAGGTCTTAACCAAACTTATCCCAAGCTTAGAGCACATTTTCGCCCATATTGGCTTTATGGTATTTATTTGTGTTTTGCTTAGTTTAATTGTCTACCAAAGTCTCATAAGGACTTAATTAGCCTTATTAAATCATAATTGAATGGTATAAAGTCTTGGTAGGATCTTTGGGTCCTAACCAAGTTCACTCCAAGCTTAGAGCATGTTTTTGCTCAAACTGTGTCTTAGTGTTTTATTGTGTTTTACTATGGTTTAAATTGTACACTGATGTTTCTAAGACACTTCTTAGCCTTTAAATACCATAGTTTAATGTTTAAAAAACATATCAAGGTTTGTGGTATTTCATTATACGAACTCATACTTGCGATCTACCTTGAAGTGTTTGTCTCGTCAATAAGTAAACCCGCTCTGATACCACTTGTAAGTTCATAGTATAGAATATTGGCTACTTAGTATTGACTGAATAGTATAGTATTTGTGAACAATAGAAACGCTAATTTGAGAAGAAAACTCTGCTACTAATCTTTATTAATTGCTTAAAAACTGCTCACCTGATCTGTTCAATACGATCAACAATCACTCTCACGTCTAACACCTAGACTACTCACTAATTCACATGAACTTCTAGAACTCGCTAAATGTGTTGTTCCTCTTTTCTCACCTAAAAGTCACAACCCTAACTATAATAACCTTATACATATATATACAATATCTTATCAAAACAACCCAGAGATATGATGTAGGTATTCTCGCTTACAGATATTCTCTCTTTCTCAATATACTTTCTCAACACCCTACGCTCCAATAGATAACTGATGATTTATCCTAACAAAATCCCAAACAGTAAAGATAATATTAAGTAAATAAAACAATTGAAATTATTTACTGCACCGCATATCCAGTTGAGATAATTGCGCTGAATACTGGTTTTACAGTTTGCCACATCAAAAACCATAAGTATGTATTGCGCATGCATTTACAGATTCTGAAAAACCTCTATTTTCCTCATAATTGCATCAGGTAGGCAACTATGAGTAGTAAAGCAAGCCCCAACTGGAAAGATTTTACCTCTCAAACATCAATCTTCTAAATCTGAGAATTAGGAAACAAGTAGGGTCATGTACTACTATTCCATTCTAGAACTTCCCGTGGATCCCTAGAGATGGTTTGTTCAAAGTTCAGTCTACTAAACCCGATCATAGCCCTCTATCCCTTAAAGTCTCTAGTGTTTTTTCTAGCACCTATCAAGTGCAAATAATTTATATTATAGCAGGAAAAATTACTTTGGAACTTGCACTTTGTATGGGCAACCACATTATTTTTGTTATAATGTGCACACCAGGTTTTAGGTCCTCATTTTCAAGAATGGTAGTACTGAAGACCAAAGGAAAAACAAGGAGTGCGACCACATTAGATCTCTCATTAGATCTTTTGGTAGTGTTATATGTAATGAAACTTCTAGTGTAGATAATTTCCCATCTCGATTGGTGGCAAATATGTTTAATGCCTCTCATGTTGCTGCTAAAATATGGAAAGGGAAGAGATGCCCTTAGGAGTAAAACAACTTGTCTTTTGGAACATGGAGTGTTAGATTGATGCTGAGGTCTGTAAGAGTAACGAGTTGAAATAAAAAAAATAAAAATCCACCTACTAAATGTTGTGAACGATAAACAAAAGAACAAGGGTAGCAAGAATACATAGGTTAGAGCTAACTCGAAGACAATAATAATAAATGCAATAATTGTAATAATAATGAAATACCCCAAATATAATTAACACTATAAAACCATTATATAATGAAAATTAATCTAAGGATAAATCATTTCACGTAAGCATGCAAACACATGCATGAAAACATTACGTAAAAATAGTCGTTTCACCCATAAACGCTAAAACGCCTTAGAAACATGCGATTAAGCATGACCTTGTATGACCTTCTAAAACTCAAACCAAATGTTCATACCCTCATTATAGGACTATACAAACATAGTCCCCAGGCTATATTTAGTTAAAAACGCAAAGCGCCCGGGAGTGCTCACGCACACCCCTTAAAGCACGAAAAGCCCGGAGAAGTGCCGAGGCGGCACGAACTCCTATATAATTCATTCTTAGAGTTCCTAACATCATTATTCATCATTCTAAAGAGACCCCTTGAGCTAGTTTTTCAAAATTCAACAAAATCCTCGTGGAATTTCTTAACGCTCCTGTTTTGCCCCGAGAGTGTCCCATAGCCCGGGAATTATGTCATGAGTTGATATAACCCATATAACTCAATGTAACACCTTAATATATCATTATTGACTATAAAAAATGTTTATAAACACTTGAATTCGTAGCGACAACTTATTTTCCAAAATATCCTTAGAGCACAAAAACGCACCTTCGGGTGCCATTAAAACGCGTTTTACGCAATTACCTTGTAGTTTTTGAGATGCCACGAATTATGAATCTTAAATGGGGATGAATTGACCATCTAAATAAATTAAAGACAGTGCCAAACAAGCAGCTCTATAGGGGCCAAAATTCTGCCTCAAAAATACTATAAAATCAACATTAAAACTTATAAAATGACATAGAATATGGTGACTCACCATCCCATGTGCTATAATACTTAAATAAAAGAGAATATAAGTCCCATTTGACCTCCATGCTTTCGAAATCCTGCAGGAAAACAAGGGCATGTTAGCTTGGGCAAAAGAAAGGATAATAAATGGAAAAGTAGATCTAGATCTAGATCTAGGAAATTAGTTGTTAAATACAAGAGACCATTCCATGCTGTCTAAGGCATTTGGCTGCCGATTGAATAGGCTTAAATCAGCCTTAAAACCGTCTACATACAAGGAGAAAAAGAAGACAAATTAACATTGAAAAATCAAAAGAACTAAACCTTACCTACCTTACCATACCACCTTGTCTAGCATGATTTGTGCAACTTGTCTTCTACCTCTTAACATAGCCGAAAGTGTGCCTCAATTAAAGGATTTTTGGAGCCTAAAAATCAAATACAAATTAATAAACAAGTCTTGACCTAACATGCCAATTATGGGTCCAAAATAAACAAATCAAAAACTAAACATTTCCTAGCCTAAGTATACGGTTGCAATTCCATTCCTTCACTCCTTGCAACCGGTTTGGTAAGTTCCCCTCTTCTCCTTTCATCTTCTTCCTTTGAAGCTCTTAAGTCCATTAATGAAGGTTTAACTTCTATCTTCATTTCTATGTTAATTTCCTAGCATTTCTCATCAAGTCTTGAAGCAAAAATCTTCCTAACACAACTACAAGTTTTCGGCATTAAATTATACTCCAAGGAAGTTGTCTAAATCAACATTAATCCAAGGAGAATCCAAGGTTATCTTAAGGTATTTTTCATGCTTGAAAATCCTTAAAGCACATTTTATGTGTATCCGAATTCTACATCTTCTAAAGCTCTTTTCTTCATCATTTTCATGAAGGAAAGTTGGTCCTTCATTTATCATAGGGGTGCCGAAAATCTAAGAAGAAAAGCTTAAGGTAAATCCTTGGAAAACTACTTACAAATCTACTTAAGATCTTTGTTAAGATCTAACTCCTAAACTCCTTCACCTTTTGCATAAAAACCGAAGTGGAGCATCAATTTCCTTTGGAGAAAGCTTGGGAATTCAAGAGGAGTTCAAGCACTTAACCATCCTTTATTAAGAGTAAGTTTACTAAGCCAATCTTTATGTTTTAAGCTTGGTTGAGCTTCTAAAAATTGTACAAAAATTATGTACACCTTCTTAGGTATCTAAAACCGAAACTACATGGTAACATATGCCAAAAATATCGCTTATAACATACATGGTAAATTTATTACCTTAAGACACATTTTTGTGTCACAAAATCTACCTAGGTTAAATATTTATTCATACCGAATTGTCAAGGACAAATATGCTCTAGTTTGAGCTAAGAATCAATCTAAGACATTACAATAATTTTTATATGAGTTATATGACTCATATGTATTTATGTATAATTATTATGACTTATAAAAAAACTTTTATATACTATATAGTATCCTATAAATTATGACCGAATTGTTTTGGTGAAGAATAGGTTTAATGAGCTACATATGTATATAAACTTAGATTATAAAGTTTGGTGAGTTAAAAATATTTTACTAGTGCTTAAATGACAAGTTAATTAAGTTATATGGCTAAATTGTAAATTTTGAAAAGATTGGTGTATATATAGTAAAAGCCGAGAGTTATAGGCTTCTTTGGAATAATTATGATATAATATAAAGGTAGGAATTAAGTTTATGAATTTTAGTTAATTTAAACAAGTTTAATTAAACAATTTATAAAGTTTGGGGCTATTTGTAATTTATAAAAGTTGTTATGAAAGTTGGAGTTTAATATGGGGCGAATCCATAATTAGGAGAAATATAAAGTACACTTCCGAAATTTAGAGGAATTAAATATTTAAACTATGGTTTATAAGTTATAAGTAACTATTATAAAGTTTTGGGGTGAAAATGTAAATTATGGAAAGTATATGTCTAAAGCCGAAATACTTGGGGTTAGATTGTTGTAATTTAAGAAAACTATATGTATACATTTCGGCAATTAAAGGAAATTAATATTAAAAACTATAGGTTAAGTTATTATGTAGAAGATTATAAGATTTTGAGGTTAAATTGTAATTATAGGAAAGATTATATTAAGGCCAAAAGTTTGAGGGGCCAAGTTGTAATTTTCGAAAAGTTATAATGTTCAAAAGTTATATACCGAAATATTAATGGTGGTTTGTAATATAATTAAATAAGGAATTAAAACTATATAATATAATGAGGTTAAAGTTTAAATGTTAAGTTTATGATTTATTATGGTTGTTTGTAAATAACCGAAATATAAGGGTAAGTATTTAAATTTAAGTAAGTATAGGTCCTAGTGGAAATTTGGAGGAATTACAAAAAGAATTTTGATTTAAGGGATTATGGAATTAAAACTATGGCTATATAGTTATAAGGAGTTTAATGGTAACCAATAAATATTATTTATGGTTAAGAGGGGGAATAATAAAAACTATAAGACTATTATGTCCATGTGTGGCATATAAATATAATTGAGAAATTATAAAGTTATTATGTCATTTAGACAATTATAAAGATGTAACATAAATAGTACATGAATAGATATATACATATATGTACATTAAAGGATTTAAAATAAATCAAGAAGGAATAACAAAATAAGTTATACATTAAATCATAAGATAATTAAAAGAAATTATCACACAATATAAGTTACTAATTAAGACTATATAAATTGGAAATATGTATAAACACCTTAATTATCAATGAGGTTAAGAGGTTAAAGAAACTATCTAAGCATGAAGAAATAAACCTCACATGAAATAACAAATACGAAATTGTTGAAAGATCCAATAAAATTATTATACAAGGGTAACATAAATTAACCCTCTCAGTTAATCCTATTATAGGACAATACTTGACCAGACGTGAAATACCCCAAACCTAGATATAGTGTTTAGATGGTAAACTAAGGTATAAGAAGGCTAAATAATGCCTTAGAAACTTTGGGGAACAAATTAAACCAAAGAAAACACTAGGAAACACCATAAGAGCAATTTAAGCAAAATGTGCTCTAAGCTTGGAGTAACTTGGGTTAGCACCCAAATACTATTCTTAGAACTTAGTAACATCCTAATGGTCATATTAAATCAATTACCAAAGAAAACCAAGCTCAAAAACGAGTTAAAACACAAATTGTGCTTTAAGGACTCTTAAAGCACATTTTTGAAAAATTGTCTTGGAAAGGGGTTTTAAGTGGCTAAATGTCCATGATTACTCCTTAATTAACTTGTGTACTACTTAGTATCACATTAGGAGGTCTAAATCAATGGGAAATCAAATATTCACAAATAAGTGCACTAGTTTATGAATAATAACCAAATAGTGCCTAGTTTAGTCTTTAGTCAACTAAGTCAAATTAAATTGTCAAACAAGACCATGACCAGCCTAAATCAATAAGGGGCCGGTCGGTTTCTAAGGGGATGAGTCACCAAATGAGTGAGTTAGTTTATAAAGAGATAAGAGGGAAAAGTACAAGTCACTATTTACTTTTAAGGAACAAAATATCTAATACTACTTACCTCTCTCCTCCTTTCTTCATTCTTCATCTTCTCCACCAGTTTGTTCTGCTCCTCTCTTCTTCCTTCATGTAGAAGACAACCCCATGCCAAGCTCCACCTTGGCTTGATCACTACTCACTCATCTTAGCTCCAAAATCAAAAAAAAAGTATATATTATTCTTAGTTAGCTCAAGCTCTTTCTTTCTATCTTACCAAAACTTCAAGAGCTCCATTTTGGTGCCAAGCCAAACCGCCATTAGAGGAGGAAAAACAAGCTTGAGGACTCCATTAGCTTCTCCATTCTCTTAAGGTAAAGAATATGCAAGAAAATCTAGGTTTCCATCACATTTCTTCATTACCGAAAATTCCTTCTCATGGGACTTCATTTTTATGCCTTGTTCTAGCTTGCTTTCTATTCTCCAAGGGCTAGAGGAGGTCCTTCTTGCTTCATATCCAAGCCTATCTTAAGACTACAAGGTAAAACAATCAATTTAATACCTTAAAACATATTTTTAACCTAGGGTTTATTCCTTAAGGTTAATGTGTTATCTAGCACTCATTAGAGTCATTGGATATTGGTTAGAACTTGGCAAGGAGAATTTGATTGGTGACCGAGATTGTGCAACGAAAATCTAAGGAGGGAAGTTTGAGGAGCTTGTAAAAGAACAAGGTAAATTACTTACCTTAAGGTGTTTTATTGTTTAAGAGAATGGATTTAGATATGTGATGAGTCTAGTGTAGAGTTTATATTAGGAAAGAGTTATAAAACCTAGGAGAAACAATGAATATATTTGAGAACTTGTGACTAAGGAGCAAATGAGAAAGGAGATAGTTAAATAATGTCATTGTGAATTATAAGAACATTTATATTGCAATGGGAGCCTTGTTGTTGTGTGTATTTACAGGTCAAAGGCTATATATATGAGGAAATTCAGTGTTTAAGATTTATGCATTAAGGGCCTAAGTGCCAAGCATTTTAAGTATTTGCACTAATTGTAATGTAGTGTAGTTTGGATGTATAGTGTGTTAAGATGGTGTAAGGAGAATTTGAGAATTCCTAGTTGTTTGATGGTGAAAAACTAAGTGTTTTGGTGTAACAATATACTAGAGAACCCATGTCAAAATTTGGTGGAGAAGAAACTTGGTGTTTAAGATGTTATAAGGAGATTTTATGACTAAAGAAGTACTAGGAAACTTTAGGAGTTGTTTTGATGAAAAAGAGTGAGTTTAAGGTGTGCTTGTGAGTTAGAATGACTTAGGCATCATCATGGAGGATTTAGGAATCAAAGAGTGTTTTGAGACACACCAAAGTCATTTGGGAAGGTGTTTAGGATTTATGCAAATCTTGTTAGGAAAGGAGGAAGTAATGTGTTCAAAGGGGAAGGAACTAGCTTGTGAAGAAACTTCAAGTAGTTGCATAAAGGAATTTAGATGGTGAAAGATGCTTGGGAGATGATGTTATAGTGGTGAGAAAACATTTTGGCATAGTGGTTGTAATAGGTATGAACCACCACTTAGAAGCCTAGAGAAAACATTACAAGTGTTGGCATTATTACAAGAAAAATGCATAATGACTAAGGTGGATATTGGTGAGTGATTTAATGAGTTTAGTGGAGGGCTTAAGGTGTTTTGAAGTGCCCAAATAAGGTTAGATCATACTAGGGTATATGGGGTGAAGTTTGGAGACAAATGGGAATTTAGAAACAAAAGTTCTGGAGCCGACCGACCTTAGGGACCGGACCTGCAAGGTCGGTCGAGCCCAGTTTACACTACCGAGAAAACTTTCTGTAATGGACCGACCTTGGGGACCGGACTGGCAAGGTCGGTCGGGCTTGAATTTTAGGTACGGATTGAGTCTCTGGAATGGACCGACCTTGGGACCGGACTTGCAAGGTCGGTCATGTCTAAAATTTTCTACGGGAATTGGTCTCTGGAATCGACCGACCTTGACAAGATCGGTCGGGCTTAAATTTCAAAGGGAAAACTCTCGGGAATAGACCGGCCTTGGGGACCGGACTTGCAAGGTCGGTGGGTAGGTCGGTCGGTAGGTAGAATTTTCTGACAGTAATAGGTACTGGAATGGACCGACCTTGGGCAAGGTCGGTCGGTAAGGTCGGTCGGCCCAAAACTTTTTTAAAAAAAGAAAATTTTAAGGATGCTTAATGGTATTAATGGTACACCATTAAGAGGGCAATGATGATTAGAAACCTAAAGACCTAATGAAATTAAGTTAAGTATAAACTTACATGTTTAAGGTTAAGTTGTAAAAATTGAGTTGTAACCTTAAGAGGTGTTAGATGGGGATCAATAAGGGTTAAATAAGTTAAGTAATGTTTAAATAATTAATGATCTAAGTTAGGTGAATATTTTAGGACTTGAAAGTTTGGAACCCGAGGAGAATTAAACAACGGGACAATCGACGGTGAACGGTACAGTCTTTCTTGTGACCTGCTTTCTAACGAGGTGTCCCTCGGCTTGTGTGCTATTTGTTTATGTGTGCCGACTAAACAAGATAAAGCATGCAACCGGATTTATTGTACTTATTGTGTGTGTGTTGATTTACACTAACACATGAGACTTGAGGTAGTTACTAACAAGGTTAGTACAATTGGATTAAGATGAGATGTTGCATTGGTTAACAGTTGGTTAATACCCGAGAAGGTTTAACTAACACTTGGTTTGTAAGACTTTCGCTAACTGGTACCTAAGGGGGGTGTGAGGAATCCGGGACTGACTCCGGTCATGCATGTTAAGGAAAAAGGGAGATCGGTATCTGAATCAGATCCGACTTCCACTTAAGGACTTGTCTTCGGACTTGTTGCCTAGGGTCGATAGTCGGCTCGGCTACGGATTTCCAGTCCAAGGTAGGAGGCATTAAGATGCTGCGGTAGGATCACCTAAATCCTAAGATTAAGTTAAGTTGTTTATTCAACCAATGGAGTTTATAGCTCATTGGCTAGGGTTGCTTTTGACCCGACAAAATAAACATTGAGATAAGTCGCAACCACTTCTAACTAAAGAACGGTTTGTATTCTAAGGATTAAGTTAAGGACTAAGATTGAGGAAAGTCAGTTGGACTAAGGTTAAGTGGTAATGGAATTAAGGAGTTCATTGATTAACTCACTTACTAAGGGAACGCATCTAAGTCGTCCATTGTGTGTGAACTATTTTGTTCGTTGTGGATTGTTGTTTATTGCACTTCATATCACGATTGTGTATCTAATCAATTTCCATGCTATCGATAATTAGTCGTCGTAGCCCCGTTAGCTTGGGGCCATGAGAGGGCGTACCAGCATTCGTGCTGACCCCCTTTGGGGGCTGTTTTTATTTTGCAGGTAAGCGTCCGATGAGGAGTCACCCTGAGAGTGGGGGTGGTTAGACTTAGGATGGGTTGTTCATTTTGAGTACGGGTTGTGCTTGTGCTCCAGTCTGTTTATTTACACTGATGCAAGCTTATGATAATGTTTTAGATACTCAAACTCGGTTGGTTGGCGTTTTTGGACGGTTTGTATATATTGTTAAGTATTGTAAATCGGTAAGGTTTGGTATATTCTAATGATCAGACCGTGGCAAGGTCTCGGTGTTTGTTATTTCCGCTGTGACGTTTGTGATTAAGTTGTTAAGTTTTGCGATAACCACGATTGGCTTTGGTCGGGGTGTTACAAAAAGTGGTATTAGAGCGTAGTTACGCTCTGATCAATAAATACCGGACATAAGTGACCACCGAGTTAGGATACGAGTTAAGATATAAGTAATGGGTTAAGGGTGTGAGTTGTTAGAGTGAGTAGGGTCAGATGACCACTATTAAGTGTGGATCGTCTTTACCGTCTACGGACGTTATAAATCCTTGAACCGAAACTGTTGTGGATACGAGTCTAATGTGAGTTGCACTTATTCAGATGTCAGGGAGGAGAGGAGGCCGAGGCCGTGGTCGAGGAGATGACGCTGAGATACCGGAAGGGCAGACGATCGCAGAGATCGTGGCAGCCGCATTGGGGCACATGGGCTATCAGCCTGGTGCACCCCCACCTCCACCGCCACAGCCCCGGGAACCGAACTGGGTGAAGAGTCTGGCTGACCTTCGACCCTCACACTTTAAGGGGGAGACTGATCCCGCCAAGCTTGAGGCGTACATCTCCGAACTGGAGACCGCCTTTGAGACCCTTGACGTCCTTGTTGTGATCAAGGTGCGTCTAGCTGCGTTCTACCTGAAGGGGGCAGCAGGCGATTGGTGGAAGCTGGTGAGGGCCGAGCATGTGGCCAATCCAGAGTTCGGCTGGGACCAGTACACAACACTGCTACGAGCAAAGTACTATCCCGCCCATGTCCAGACGAAGAAGCGCCTACAGTTGGATGCGCTTAAGCAGACGGACAAGATGACGGTAGACGAGTATTACTCAGAGTTTACCGCCTTGCTTCGTCTTCTGCCAGGTCTTGGATACTCAGACCAGATACTGGTGGACCACTTCTATGGCGGGCTTAGCCATCGACTCCGCTACGGCATGGGGCCGACGAGCTATACTACCTTGCAGGAGTGCTACCATGCCGCTGCTAAGGTTGAGATAACCGTCCAGCTGAGGGACGAAGACAATGCTAAGAGGAAGAGTGTCGGGAAGAGCACAGAGAGTCAAGGGCAAGGTGGGTACAAGAAACAGAAGTACCTGCCCCAAGCCCAGAAAGGTCAGAACCAGAAAGGAAAGGAGGAAAAAGAGAAGGCTACAGAAGAGCCATTGAAATTGACTTATGCATATGCTGCTAAGCCCCTACGCTCGAGGGCGCCAAAGGGTAAGGAAATGAATATTGAGTGAATTGAGCACCATTTAGCGACCGTTAAGATACAAGTACTGATATCTAATGTGTAACGCCCCTACTTACAATAAACATAGCGGAATATAAAATCTCTACTAGCGTTTACAGACCATCGGGTTCCAAACACCCGGCACCAAACCACACCAATTACAACTTATAAAATTACAAAAGTAACGGTCTGAACTCGAGAAAAATAACATAAACATAACTACTAGTAAAATAGAATAACTCTCCACAATTCCTAATTCCCATCCCAATCACTCATGCACTTCGTGGCCACCTGTATAAACAATTTATACCTGCAAGATGAAACCAAGCAGCCCACCCCGGGAGGGGTGAGTCAGTTCCCTGGAATGGAACTGGTACAATTCTCCAAAAACAAACTTATAATACAACTCTTAAATAAATAATAGCTTGAAAGCAATCACTTAAACCACACAGAGGAGCAAGGCATTCCACAAATCACCAAATCAAGATAACAAGTTAAGAATAAAAATGAATAACAGAAAGGTAAAGTTAGTGAAACAAAACCACACCATGTGTTAGTGAACATCCAATGCCTTAGTTAGACCCAATTCCCGTTATGAGTAGAAAGACTCAGATAGTCACAAAGGACTAGGATTAATAAGATAGATCCAAGAACCAATAACTCAAGAGTGGAATAATTCAACTGGGAGAGATGGCCCCCACCGCCAAGTACGTCCTTTTAGGACAGGGGATATACAGCCCCTCACTGTCTACAACGTCCCTTTTGGGACAGGGGATATACAGCCCCTCACTGTCTACTACGTCCCTTTTGGGACAGGGGATATACAGCCCCTCACTGTCTACCACGTCCCTTTTGGGACAGGGGATATACAGCCCTCACTGTTACCGTTGAAGACGCACGCACGTCGAAACTTCAAGAACCAGCTCATGGATGAAACGATATCCAGAGTCAAAAGAAGAGTTTACCAAAATTGACCTTTTCCAAATTCCCACCAGATCACTAACTACCCAGAGCAATACCAAAACACTCAGTCCTACAGAGTGCAGAAGCGTAAACCCTAAGCAGTCAATGTCTAATGGAACAACCAAATAGAAGGAACCAATACCCAAGTGAGTTTCACATTCAAGGCTCAGTTAGTCACAAAAGCTGAGTTAGTCACACAACCATTTCCTTTTAGAAATTCCTCTTAAACTTAGTTACCGTTTTTCTAAAACGTCTCATAAGTTAATCAGCAAAAGTATCGGAGTACGAGAAATCGTACCTAGTCAACGCTGTAGCAGTTCTAGTAAACTCGTGCAAACATTCAACAATTCTCTGAGGAACATTGAAGATAATTTACTATCAATAACCTGTACCCTAAGTTAAACTTAAATAAATTTCTCTCTCTTATTTCCAAATCTCAATTATCCTATAAGCCCTCGCTTAAATGTTATGTATAACCTTTGACTTATTTTAGAAGGTTGTATAGCCCAAGGTTGTAGGATCAAGGAATGTATTTTATTAACACCTGCTAACTGTCCACTCCTATCCACTTTATTCATATTTAACCACAATCCTCACAATCAAAACTTTTGAGGCCTTTATATCATAAATGTGTTTATATTAAATAATTAAATCTAAGAATTTCAATAATAATCTTAAGCTCAATACCTTTATTCTTAATTTAGAATAAACATTGTATTATGACCTATGATGGATTCATCTCAGAATACTATACTATTATCTCACAATAAAAAGATTATGTACTTAAACAATATCTACTAGATAACCCATTATGGTTAAGTCCTTCCCTTAACTTAATTAAGATCTACATCTTGTATATTGGAATCGTAGGGTTGTAGACGTGTTTTAGTAAAACTTAATTGAACTACTAAACTCAATTATCTCAACTTTAGTTCAGAATGACTTTTAATTACAACCATCTAATAAACTTGTCATAAGATGTTAAATAGCTTCTCATCCTGAATAACTATACTATAGTTAACTTAGTTTTAACGAATTAATCCTACATTTAGTATTCACAAGGTATATTATATGTTTTATTATTACACACATTCCCCCCATAGTCTATGTACAATCCTTTTATACTAAACTTCAATAAACTTAAGTCTTAAATACGTTTTAAATTGTTTTACAACCCTAAGGTTTCAAAGGAATAACTTAATAAATTAATTCCCTTTATTATGTTTTAGGATAAGCATTACATATTAACATAAGGTAAAATTTATCTAAGAGTTAAACTCTGATTATTAAGTGAAATTGTTAATTATGTAATAAGATAATATATTCTGAAAAATCCCCATACCTTATATTCAAATGATATATTAATAGGTTCAATGTTGTAAAGTAGATCAATATGATCTGTAACACCCCTACTAATTTGGCTCCTAATTATCCTATAAATGTCGCACATAATAAATAAGTCGCAGCGGTAAATAACAGACTGTCGCTCTAATGGTGTCACTGTTATCACTCGCCCATACGGGTGATAACGAATTACCTGATAATCAACATGCGAAACGTATTCCCGCAGTGACCACATGAAACACCCCAAACATAGAGATGGTGTTTAAATGATAAACTAAGTTATAAGGAGGCTAAATAATGCCTTAGAAACATTAAGAAACCATTTTAACCAAAGAAAATATAAGGAGACACCAAAAGAGCAGTTTAAGCTAAAACGTGCTCTAAGCTTGGAGAGACTTGGGTGAGTACCCAAATATTGTTCTAAGACCTTAGTAATATCCTAATGGTCATTTTAAACCAATTACCAAAGAAAACCAAGCTTGAAAACAAGTTAAAACATAAAATGTGCTTTAAGGAGTTTTAAAGCACATTTTTGAAAAATTGTCTTGTAAATGAGTTTTGAATGGCTAAATGTCCATCATTACTCTTTATTTTAAACATGTGTACTATTATAGTATCACATTGGAAGTTTATATCAATGGGAAATCAAAAATTCACAACAATGTGCCTTGTGATTTGTGAATAGTAATTTAATTAAGCTAGTTTATGACATAAGTCAATATAAGGTGAGAGATTGTCGTCAACAAATGACTTAAGTACCATGATTATTAAATGGGGGCCGGTTTTTTTTTATGGTGAGTCACCACCTTTATGAGTCATTAAGCAAATAAAGAGTTATAAAGCAAAAGTACTATTTACTTTATAAGATAAATATCTCATTTTACTCACCTCTCTCCTCACCTCTTCATTCTCTCTTGTTTTCCCACGGTTAGAGCTGCTCTCTCCCTTCTCCATTAACGTGAAGCTCATCTCCATGCTAGCTCCACCTTCTCTTGCACACAACTTACTCATTTTAGCTCCAAAACCAAAACAAATTACATATTCTTCTTAGTTAGCTCAAGCTCTCTCTTTCTATCCTTTCAAAACTCCAAGAGCTTTGATTTGGTGCCAAGCCAAACCACCATTAGAGGAGGAAATTCAAGTTTGGAGACTCCATTGGCTTCTCCATTCTCTTAAGGTAAAGAAAGTGTAAGAAAATCTAGGTTTCCATCACTTTTCTTCTTGACCGGAAATGTATGCTCATGAGGCTTCATTTTAATGCCTTGTTCTAGCTTGTTTTCTACTCTTCAAAGGATTGAGGAGGTCCTTCTTGCTTCATATCCAAGCTTGTCTTGAGAAACCAAGGTAAAACAATCACCTTAATACCTTAAAGCACATTTTTAACCTAGGGTTTGTTCCTTAGGGTTAATGTATTATCTAGTACTCATTGGAGTCATTGGATATTGGTTAGAACATTGACAAGGAGATATATATTGGTGACCGAGATTGAGCAAGGAAAAACCTAAGGAAGAAAGTTTTTAAAGCTTGTAAAAGAACAAGGTAAATTACTTACCTTAAGGTGTTTTTTTTTTTTAAGGGAATGGGATTTAGATATGTGATGAGTTTAGTGTAGAGTTTACATTAGAAAAGGGTTATATATGACCGAGGAGAAACAATGACTATGTTTGAGAACCTGTGACTAAGGAGCAAATGAGGAAAAAGAGATAGTTTAAGAATATCAAGGTGAATTGCAAGAAGCATTTTATTTCAATGGGAGCCTTGTTGTGTGTATTCGCAGGTTGAAGGCAAATATATGTGGAAATTCAGTGGTTAAGATTATTGTCATTTAAGGGCCTAAGTGCCAAGCATTTAAGTTTAAGCACTATAAGATGATGTGGTGTAGTTTTGGTGTAAATTGTGTGTTAAGGTGTTGTGATGAGAATTTGAGTGATATTGGTTGTTTGATGGAGAAAAACCAAGTGTTAGGATGTACTATATACTAGAGAACCCATGGCAAAATTTTAAGGAGAAATTAAGTGTTTAAGATGTTCTAAGGGGATTTAATGACTAAGGAAGTATTAGGAAGTTTTAGAGGTTGTCTTGATGAAAAAGGGGTGAGATAAAGTGTTTTAATGAGTTATAATGACTTAGGCATTACTATGAAGGGTTTAGGAATCAAGAGGATGTATTTGAGTATTTAGGACTTAGGCAAATGTTGGTAAACAACTAGGAAGGAAATAATGTGTTGATGGATGGAAGCTTAAGCTTGTGAAGGAACTTTAGGTAAATGCATAAAAGAGTTTTAGATGGTGAAAGATGCTTGGGAGATGATGTTATAGTAGTGGGGAAACATTGGGCATAGTGGTTACATTAGGTATGAACCACCACCTAGAAACCTAGTGGAAAATGTTACAAGTGTTGGCATGGTTACAAGGAAAACGCATAATGATTAAAGTGGGTGTTGGTGGGTGATTTAAAGTGTTTAGTGGTTGGCTTAAGGTGTATTTGAGGTGCCCAAATGAGGTTATAACATATTAGGATATATGAGGAGAAGTTTGGAGTTAAAAGAGAATTTAGAAACAGGGTTCTGGAGCCGACCGACCTTAGGGACCGGACCTGCAAGGTCGGTCGAGCTCAGGTTACACTGCCGGGGAAAGTTTCTGGAACCGACCGAACTTGGGGACCGGACTTGCAAGTTTGGTCGGGCTTGTATTTTGTGAAGGAATTAAGTCTCTGGAATCGACCGAACATGGGACCGGACTTGGCAAGTTCGGTCGAGCTTAAATTTCCCCCGGGGAAACTCTCGGGAATGGACCGACCTTGGGGACCGGACTTGCAAGGTCGGTCGGGGTAGAATTTTCAAGCGGTAATATGTTCTGGAATGGATCGACCTTGGGTAAGGTCGGTCGGAAGTTCGGTCGAGCCTAAAAAAAAATAATAAAAAAAAAGAAATTTTGAATCCTAAGGATGGTAATAGGTAATAAGGTATACCTTTGTTAGGGTGGAAATGATTAGGACCCTAAGAACTTAAGGGATTAAATTAAGTTAAGTATAAATTTTAATGTTTAAAGTTAAGTTTGTAAGTTAAGTGGCAAAGACTTAAGAAGGTATTCAAAGGGGATCTTTAGGAATTAAGTGAGATAAGTAAGGTGCAAACAACTAATGGCCTAAAAATGAATCAATGTTTTAGGTTTGTGAATTGGGACCCCGAAGAAGATAAAACAAACGACGATCGACGGTGAATGGTACAGTCTTTCTTGTGACCTGCTTGCTAACGAGGTGTTCCTCGGCTTGTGTGCTATCTGTTTATTTGCTACGACTAAGACAAGATAAAGCATGCAACCGGTTATACTTATTCTCGATGTGAATGTGTTATCTTACACTAACCCACGAGACTTGAGAATGTTGCTAACTAAGTTTAGTACTCACTAAGTTAAGGATAAGAAATAAGTATTGGTGATTGTTGGTTTTTACCCGACAAGGTTTAACTAACACTTGATAATTAAGGCTTTCACTAACCATAACTTGGGGTGGGAGTGAGGAGTCCGGAATGGTACCGGCACATGTGTATTGGGGGAGGTCGGTATCTGAATCAGATCCGACTTCCAAATAAGACTTGTCATTAGACTCGTCGCCTAGGGTCAACAAACCGACCCGACCACCCGGGCTACTGTTTGAGGTGGGAGGCACATTAAGGATGGCGTGGGGGGATCAAGCCTACATCCCCAACAAATTAAGAAAGGTAGCTTATCGTCGGATAGTGCGCTGCTACCGGCTAGGGTTAACCAAGCCCTACAAAGATAGGCAACCAATTAAGGGCTAACCAATCTAATAGTGGAGCGGTTGGCGATTATAAGGTTAAGGAGATTGTGGATCTAAGGAGTTAAGAACTAACTCACTTATTAAGGGAACGCCTGAGTCGTTCATTTGCTTATGAGCTATTTATGTTCATTGTGGTTGTTGGTTTATTGCGCTTCATATTATGCTTAATATGCTTATTATGCTAATCAACTTCCATGCTATCGACAATTAGTCGTTGTAGCCCCGTTAGCTTGGGGGCCATGGGAGGGTCGTACCAGTATTCGTGCTGACCCCCTTTGGGGGCTGTTTTTACACTTGCAGGTAAGCGGCCGATGAAGTCACACCACGAGAGTAGGAGCGGGTAGCCCTAGGTGGGACTTTATTTTGAGTATGGGTAGCGCCTGTGCACCCGTCAGTTAGCAGTTGAACCTGAGCTTATGAAATACTGTATGGTTTTGGAGAATACTTTAAACTCGGCTGGTGTATACGTTGTGGATATGTGATTGTAAATATTTAAGTAATGGTATTTCTTGTTGGTTAGACCGTAGCAAGGTCCTGGTGATAGTGATTCCCGCTGCGACGTTTAAGTATTAATTGTTAAGAAGCAATAACCACGTCTGGTTTAGGATGGGGTGTTACAAAAAGTGGTATCAGAGCGTAGTTACGCTCTGATCAAGAAATACCGGACATGAGTAACCACCGAGTTAGGATATAAGTTAAGGAATAAGTGATGGGTTAAGGGTGTGAGAAGTTAGAGTGAGTAGAGTCAAATGACCACTAATAAGTGTGGATCGTCTTTACCGTCTACGGACTTTATAAATTCGTTAACCGAAACAGTGGTGGATACGAATCTAATGTGAGTTATGCTTGTTCAGATGGCAGGACGTCCTAGAGGAAGCCGAGGTCGCGGCCAAGGTGATGATGCTTCAGGAATACCTGAGGGGCAGACGATCGCAGAGATCGTGGCTGCCGCATTAGGGCACATGGGCTATCAGCCTGGTGTGGGTGCACCACCTCCACCACCACAACCCAGGGAACCGAATTGGGTGAAGAGTCTTGCAGATCTCCGACCCGCACACTTTAAGGGGGAGACCAATCCCGCCAAGCTTGAGGCGTACATCTCCGAGCTGGAGACCGCCTTTGAGACCCTTTATGTTCCTGCTGGGATCAAGGTCCGTCTGGTTGCTTTCTATCTGAAGGGGGCGGCAGGCGATTGGTGGAAGCTGGTGAGGGCCGAGCATGTGGCCAATCCAGAGTTCGGCTGGGAGCAGTACACCGCCTTGCTACGAGCAATGTACTACCCCGCCCATGTCCAGACGAAGAAGCGCTTGCAGTTGGATGCGCTTAAGCAGACAGACAAGATGACGGTGGACGAGTATTACTCGGAGTTCACCGCCTTGCTCCGTCTTCTGCCAGGTCTTGGATATTCTGACCAGATCCTGGTGGACCGCTTCTATGGCGGGCTTAGCCATCGACTCCGCTATGGCATGGGGCCGACGAGTTACACTACCTTGTAGGTAATAAGAATGATTGAGATTTGAGTAAGTAAATGAGTAAGATATGGTTAAGTGAATAAGATTTAGTTTGTGAGAAGTAAGAGGAACTAATACCTTTGGAAGCAGGAGTGCTATCATGCCGCTGCTAAGGTTGAGATAACCGTCCAGCTGAGGGACGAGGACAATGCCAAAAGAGTGCTGGGAAGAGTGTAGAGCACCAAGGGCAAGGAGGGTACAAGAAACAGAAGTACCAGCCTCAAGCCCAAAAGAACCCGAACCAAAAGGGAAAGGAGGAAAAGGAGAAGGCTACTGATGAGCCACTAAAACTGACTTACGCTTATGCTGCTAAGCCCCTGCGCTCCAGGGCGCCAAAGAGTAAGAAAATACATCTTGAGTAAATAAGAATGGTTGACAACATTGAGACACAATCACTGATGCAATGCTTAATCAGGTACTGAGACTGGTAAGGAAACCGGAGGTGGCTACCAACGGCACTACTATTGCCAGAGGTGCAAGGGGGACCACCCCAGAGTTGACTGCAGGGGGAATAAGGTGGAGTGTAACTTTTGTGGAGTACTCGGGCACCGGGCATATGAGTGCTACGGGAACCCGGAGAGTAAGAATTACAGACCCAGTTTTAAGATTAAGGCCAAGACCGATCAGGGATCTGGATCCAACGGTCAGAGGAGGGGGCAGCAAGCTGCAGACAAGAACCCACGGGTGACCCAGAAGTTGGGACCCACACTACACATGGTGGACCGGGACGATGAGCCTGAACCCTCATCGAGGCCAGGTACCGCTATAACCATTTAGTAATAAAACTACCTGCTTACTGCATTATCATGCATGTTTGGTGAATAATTGAGTTAAGTAAGAATGAGATAAGATTAGAACTTAAGTGAGGTATAACCTACTACCGCATTAGGAGGCTTCAACATCTGCTATCCAATATCATCTACACCTAACCCGGAGCACACCGACATCAAAACCATGGACTTTCCAACCGAACAATGTCAGGTTATCCGCCCAGGTATGATTTTATTAAGGAGATACCTGACACCCAAAGCACAAATAGCCATCATCAGAAGATGCAATCTACTAGGAATGGGACCGGGAGGTTTTTACACACCGGAGTACCCAGGAGGAGCAAGGATGAAATTAAAAATGATGAGCTTAGGCAAGGATTGGAATCCGTATGCTAAGAATTACCAAACCACGAGGATGCAAGATGGAGTCTCACCACCGGGAATACCCGAAGAGTTCCATCCAGTTATTACACGAGTTGTGGAAATCGCTCAGCAGTTGAAAGCTGAACCGATTCCAGACATTCAAGTAGACATTTGCATTGTGAACTTCTACGAAAAGGATGGGCGACTTGGACTACACCAGGATAAGGACGAGACAACGGAGTCTCTGGAAAGAGGGATACCCGTAGTGTCTTGGTCCATTGGGGATGATGTAGAGTTTTTATACGGCGAGCAGAAGCGTGCAGGCTGTGCGAATAAGTTAGTACTCAAGTCAGGAGATGTATTAATTATGGGAGGAGAATCAAGGATGTTATACCATGGGATTAAGAGAATCAAGCTGAATACAGCACCGTCGGCAGTAATCAATGCGACACACATGAGACCAGGAAGATTAAACCTAACCTTTAGACAATATTAGCCATGTAATGTTAGAATGAGATGAGGAATGAGATGTAAGATTAAAGCTCATGTTGTAAACAGGATGGTTATGAATAAAATAACAGTGTTGTTCATATAAATTGTTACGACTCTTGTTATACCATCAATACTCATGAAGCTTGTGAACACAATTAGGTTATGGACTCGGTACGGAAGGTGCGTTAAGCATACTTACAGAGGCACAGGCCGACGTAGCGGTACTATCCTCACCGGCACCTTTCCGATTAATGGGATTGAGGCATCAGTTCTCTTCGACTCAGGGGCCTCGCATACCTTTGTCTCGGCATCATTCGCGAGCAGGTTGGGGCTAGACGCTGATGAGCTACCCGACTTCACGGTTACGCTCCCGTCTAAGGAGAAGGTTCGTTGCACTCGTCACTACCGAGGAGCCACTGTCAGAATTAAGGGAGAAGACTTTCCAGTCAGTTTTATTGAGTTCAGTGAGCTAGGATTTGATGTTATCTTCGGGATGAACTGGTTGGAGCAGCACAAGGGACGTATCCTCTGCGCCGAGCATAGATTGCTGCTCAGGAGTCCGTCTGGGGTAACAATATCATACCGCCAGAGGCCCAGAGAGCCTTCGACTAAGATCATCACCGCCATGGCAATGTATAAGGAATTAAGGAGAAAGGAAGAAGTGTACCTCTGCTATGTACAGGACATAGAGAGAGACCCTGAGTTCGACCTCGACTTACCGGTAGTGTCGGAGTTCCCCGACTTATTTCCACGGGAACTGCCGGCATGCCACCCACTCGGGACGTAGAGTTCACCATCGAGCTGCTACCTGGTACCGGACCGATAGCCAAGGCACCATAACGTATGGCTCTGGCAGAAATGACTGAGTTAAGGAACAATTGAAAGATTTGTTAGATAAGGGATTTATAAGACCAAGTGTGTCACCATGGGGAGCGCCAGTCCTCTTCGTGAAGAAGAAGGATGGTAGTCTCCGCCTCTGCATCGACTACAGAGAGCTGAATGCAGTGACAGTGAAGAATAAGTACCCACTACCCCGCATTGACGATCTGTTCGATCAGTTGAAGGGAGCATCTGTGTTCTCCAAGATTGATCTCAGATCGGGGTATCATCAGATAGCCATTAAGGAGGGAGACATTGAGAAGACGGCATTCCGGACACGATACGGCCACTATGAGTTTACAGTGATGCCGTTCGGTTTGTCGAACGCACCGGCGAAGTTTATGGATCTGATGAACCGCTTGTTCCGGGAGCAGCTGGACAAGTCGGTTGTGGAGTTTGTTGATGACATTTTGATATACTCGAAATCTAAGGTTGAACATGAGGAACATCTAAGGAGGGTATTGGAAATATTGAGGGAGAACCAGCTATATGCTAAGTTCTCCAAATGTGAGTTTTGGCTTGACCAGGTCTCTTTCCTAGGTCATGTCATTTCAAATGCTGGGATCTCAGTGGATCCAGCAATGATTGATGCCGTACGTACTTGGCCAAGACCGAAGACTGTTACCGACATCCGGAGCTTTCTCGGTCTAGCAGGTTATTACAGGAGGTTTGTTAGGGATTTCAGCAAGGTCGCGAAATCGATGACCAGTCTGATGAAGAAGGATGCACCGTTCTTGTGGACGGCTGACTGTGAGAGATCATTTCAGAGCTTGAAGGACTCACTGACCACTGCACCGGTTCTGACCATTCCAGACGGTACAGAGGGCTTTGAGGTTTTTGTGATGCATCCGGTAGAGGGCTGGGTTGCGTGCTTATGCAACATGGCAAGGTGGTGGCATATGCCTCACACCAGTTGAAGAAACATGAGGAAAACTACCCCACACATGATTTAGAGCTGGGAGCTGTAGTCTTCGCTTTGAAGATATGGCGCCACTACTTATACGGGGTTAGTGTGACGATTTACACCGATCACAAGAGTTTGAGATACATATTCACTCAGAAGGAGTTGAACCTTCAACAGAGGAGATGGTTAGAGTTTTTGAAAGACTACGACATTGACCTCCAATACAAAGAGGGGAAGGCCAATGTTATGGAAGTTGATTAGCATAATAAGCATATTAAGCATAATATGAAGCGCAATAAACCAACAACCACAATGAACATAAATAGCTCATAAGCAAATGAACGACTCAGGCGTTCCCTTAATAAGTGAGTTAGTTCTTAACTCCTTAGATCCACAATCTCCTTAACCTTATAATCGCCAACCGCTCCACTATTAGATTGGTTAGCCCTTAATTGGTTGCCTATCTTTGTAGGGCTTGGTTAACCCTAGCCGGTAGCAGCGCACTATCCGACGATAAGCTACCTTTCTTAATTTGTTGGGGATGTAGGCTTGATCCCCCCACGCCATCCTTAATGTGCCTCCCACCTCAAACAGTAGCCCGGGTGGTCGGGTCGGTTTGTTGACCCTAGGCGACGAGTCTAATGACAAGTCTTATTTGGAAGTCGGATCTGATTCAGATACCGACCTCCCCCAATACACATGTGCCGGTACCATTCCGGACTCCTCACTCCCACCCCAAGTTATGGTTAGTGAAAGCCTTAATTATCAAGTGTTAGTTAAACCTTGTCGGGTAAAAACCAACAATCACCAATACTTATTTCTTATCCTTAACTTAGTGAGTACTAAACTTAGTTAGCAACATTCTCAAGTCTCGTGGGTTAGTGTAAGATAACACATTCACATCGAGAATAAGTATAACCGGTTGCATGCTTTATCTTGTCTTAGTCGTAGCAAATAAACAGATAGCACACAAGCCGAGGAACACCTCGTTAGCAAGCAGGTCACAAGAAAGACTGTACCATTCACCGTCGATCGTCGTTTGTTTTATCTTCTTCGGGGTCCCAATTCACAAACCTAAAACATTGATTCATTTTTAGGCCATTAGTTGTTTGCACCTTACTTATCTCACTTAATTCCTAAAGATCCCCTTTGAATACCTTCTTAAGTCTTTGCCACTTAACTTACAAACTAACTTTAAACATTAAAATTTATACTTAACTTAATTTAATCCCTTAAGTTCTTAGGGTCCTAATCATTTCCACCCTAACAAAGGTATACCTTATTACCTATTACCATCCTTAGGATTCAAAATTTCTTTTTTTTTATATTTTTTTTAGGCTCGACCGAACTTCCGACCGACCTTACCCAAGGTCGATCCATTCCAGAACATATTACCGCTTGAAAATTCTACCCCGACCGACCTTGCAAGTCCGGTCCCCAAGGTCGGTCCATTCCCGAGAGTTTCCCCGGGGGAAATTTAAGCTCGACCGAACTTGCCAAGTCCGGTCCCATGTTCGGTCGATTCCAGAGACTTAATTCCTTCACAAAATACAAGCCCGACCAAACTTGCAAGTCCGGTCCCCAAGTTCGGTCGGTTCCAGAAACTTTCCCCGGCAGTGTAACCTGAGCTCGACCGACCTTGCAGGTCCGGTCCCTAAGGTCGGTCGGCTCCAGAACCCTGTTTCTAAATTCTCTTTTAACTCCAAACTTCTCCTCATATATCCTAATATGTTATAACCTCATTTGGGCACCTCAAATACACCTTAAGCCAACCACTAAACACTTTAAATCACCCACCAACACCCACTTTAATCATTATGCGTTTTCCTTGTAACCATGCCAACACTTGTAACATTTTCCACTAGGTTTCTAGGTGGTGGTTCATACCTAATGTAACCACTATGCCCAATGTTTCCCCACTACTATAACATCATCTCCCAAGCATCTTTCACCATCTAAAACTCTTTTATGCATTTACCTAAAGTTCCTTCACAAGCTTAAGCTTCCATCCATCAACACATTATTTCCTTCCTAGTTGTTTACCCATTTGCCTAAGTCCTAAATACTCAAATACATCCTCTTGATTCCTAAACCCTTCATAGTAATGCCTAAGTCATTATAACTCATTAAAACACTTTATCTCACCCCTTTTTCATCAAGACAACCTCTAAAACTTCCTAATACTTCCTTAGTCATTAAATCCCCTTAGAACATCTTAAACACTTAATTTCTCCTTAAAATTTTGCCATGGGTTCTCTAGTATATAGTACATCCTAACACTGGTTTTTCTCCATCAAACAACCAATATCACTCAAATTCTCATCACAACACCTTAACACACAATTTACACCAAAACTACACCACATCATCTTATAGTGCTTAAACTTAAATGCTTGGCACTTAGGCCCTTAAATGACAATAATCTTAACCACTGAATTTCCACATATATTTGCCTTCAACCTGCGAATACACACAACAAGGCTCCCATTGAAATAAAATGCTTCTTGCAATTCACCTTGATATTCTTAAACTATCTCTTTTTCCTCATTTGCTCCTTAGTCACAGGTTCTCAAACATAGTCATTGTTTCTCCTCGGTCATATATAACCTTTTTCTAATGTAAACTCTACACTAAACTCATCACATATCTAAATCCCATTCCCTTAAAAAAAATAAAACACCTTAAGGTAAGTAATTTACCTTGTTCTTTTACAAGCTTTAAAAACTTTCTTCCTTAGGTTTTCCTTGCTCAATCTCGGTCACCAATATATATCTCCTTGTCAATGTTCTAACCAATATCCAATGACTCCAATGAGTACTAGATAATACATTAACCCTAAGGAACAAACCCTAGGTTAAAAATGTGCTTTAAGGTATTAAGGTGATTGTTTTACCTTGGTTTCTCAAGACAAGCTTGGATATGAAGCAAGAAGGACCTCCTCAATCCTTTGAAGAGTAGAAAACAAGCTAGAACAAGGCATTAAAATGAAGCCTCATGAGCATACATTTCCGGTCAAGAAGAAAAGTGATGGAAACCTAGATTTTCTTACACTTTCTTTACCTTAAGAGAATGGAGAAGCCAATGGAGTCTCCAATGGAATTTCCTCCTCTAATGGTGGTTGGCTTGGCACCAAATCAAAGCTCTTGGAGTTTTGAAAGGATAGAAAGAGAGAGCTTGAGCTAACTAAGAAGAATATGTAATTTGTTTTGGTTTTGGAGCTAAAATGAGTAAGTTGTGTGCAAGAGAAGGTGGAGCTAGCATGGAGATGAGCTTCACGTTAATGGAGAAGGGAGAGAGCAGCTCTAACCGTGGGAAAACAAGAGAGAATGAAGAGGTGAGGAGAGAGGTGAGTAAATGAGATATTTATCTTATAAAGTAAATAGTACTTTTGCTTTATACTCTTTATTTGCTTAATGACTCATAAAGTGGTGACTCACCATAAAAAAAAACCGGCCCCCATTTAATAATAAGGGTACTTAAGTCTTTGTTGACCAATCTCTCACTTATATTGACTTATGTCATAAACTAGCTTAATTAAGTTACTATTCACAAAACAAGGCACATTGTTGTGAAATTTTTGATTTCCCATTGATATAAACTTCCAAATGTGATACTAATATAGTACACATGTTAATTAAAGAGTAATGATGGACATTTAGCCATTCAAAACTCATTTACAAGACAATTTTTCAAAAATGTGCTTTAAAACTCCTTAAAGCACATTTTATGTTTTAACTTGTTTTCAAGCTTGGTTTTCTTTGGTAATTGGTTTAAAATGACCATTAGGATATTACTAAGGTCTTAGAACAATATTTGGGTACTCACCCAAGTCTCTCCAAGCTTAGAGCACGTTTTAGCTTAAACTGCTCTTTTGGTGTCTCCTTATATTTTCTTTGGTTAAAATGGTTTCTTAATGTTTCTAAGGCATTATTTAGCCTCCTTATAACTTAGTTTATCATTTAAACACCATCTCTATGTTTGGGGTGTTTCATGTGGTCACTGCGGGAATACGTTTCGCATGTTGATTATCAGGTAATTCGTTATCACCCGTATGGGCGAGTGATAACAGTGACACCATTAGAGCGACAGTCTGTTATTTACCGCTGCGACTTATTTATTATGTGCGACATTTATAGGATAATTAGGAGCCAAATTAGTAGGGGTGTTGCAGATCATATTGATCTACTTTACAACATTGAACCTATTAATATATCATTTGAATATAAGGTATGGGGATTTTTCAGAATATATTATCTTATTACATAATTAACAATTTCACTTAATAATCAGAGTTTAACTCTTAGATAAATTTTACCTTATGTTAATATGTAATGCTTATCCTAAAACATAATAAAGGGAATTAATTTATTAAGTTATTCCTTTGAAACCTTAGGGTTGTAAAACAATTTAAAACGTATTTAAGACTTAAGTTTATTGAAGTTTAGTATAAAAGGATTGTACATAGACTATGGGGGGAATGTGTGTAATAATAAAACATATAATATACCTTGTGAATACTAAATGTAGATTGATTATTCGTTAAAACTAAGTTAACTATAGTATAGTATAGTTATTCAGGATGAGAAGCTATTTAACATCTTATGACAAGTTTATTAGATGGTTGTAATTAAAAGTCATTCTGAACTAAAGTTGAGATAATTGAGTTTAGTAGTTCAATTAAGTTTTACTAAAACACGTCTACAACCCTACGATTCCAATATACAAGATGTAGATCTTAATTAAGTTAAGGGAAGGACTTAACCATAATGGGTTATCTAGTAGATATTGTTTAAGTACATAATCTTTTTATTGTGAGATAATAGTATAGTATTCTGAGATGAATCCATCATAGGTCATAATACAATGTTTATTCTAAATTAAGAATAAAGGTATTGAGCTTAAGATTATTATTGAAATTCTTAGATTTATTATTTAATATAAACACATTTATGATATAAAGGTCTCAAAAGTTTTGATTGTGAGGATTGTGGTTAAATATGAATAAAGTGGATAGGAGTGGACAGTTAGCAGGTGTTAATAAAATACATTCCTTGATCCTACAACCTTGGGCTATACAACCTTCTAAAATAAGTCAAAGGTTATACATAACATTTAAGCGAGGGCTTATAGGATAATTGAGATTTGGAAATAAGAGAGAAATTTATTTAAGTTTAACTTAGGGTACAGGTTATTGATAGTAAATTATCTTCAATGTTCCTCAGAGAATTGTTGAATGTTTGCACGAGTTTACTAGAACTGCTACAGCGTTGACTAGGTACGATTTCTCGTACTCCGATACTTTTGCTGATTAACTTATGAGACGTTTTAGAAAAACGGTAACTAAGTTTAAGAGGAATTTCTAAAAGGAAATGGTTGTGTGACTAACTCAGCTTTTGTGACTAACTGAGCCTTGAATGTGAAACTCACTTGGGTATTGGTTCCTTCTATTTGGTTGTTCCATTAGACATTGACTGCTTAGGGTTTACGCTTCTGCACTCTGTAGGACTGAGTGTTTGGTATTGCTCTGGGTAGTTAGTGATCTGGTGGGAATTTGGAAAAGGTCAATTTTGGTAAACTCTTCTTTTGACTCTGGATATCGTTTCATCCATGAGCTGTTCTTGAAGTTTTTCGACGGCGTGCGTCTTCAACGGTAACAGTGAGGGGCTGTATATCCCTGTCCCAAAAGGGACGTGGTAGACAGTGAGGGGCTGTATATCCCCTGTCCCAAAAGGGACGTAGTAGACAGTGAGGGGCTGTATATCCCCTGTCCCAAAAGGGACGTTGTAGACAGTGAGGGGCTGTATATCCCTGTCCTAAAAGGACGTACTTGGCGGTGGGGGCCATCTCTCCCAGTTGAATTATTCCACTCTTGAGTTATTGGTTCTTGGATCTATCTTATTAATCCTAGTCCTTTGTGACTATCTGAGTCTTCTACTCATAACGGGAATTGGGTCTAACTAAGGCATTGGATGTTCACTAACACATGGTGTGGTTTTGTTTCACTAACTTTACCTTTCTGTTATTCATTTTTATTCTTAACTTGTTATCTTGATTTGGTGATTTGTGGAATGCCTTGCTCCTCTGTGTGGTTTAAGTGATTGCTTTCAAGCTATTATTTATTTAAGAGTTGTATTATAAGTTTGTTTTTGGAGAATTGTACCAGTTCCATTCCAGGGAACTGACTCACCCCTCCCGGGGTGGGCTGCTTGGTTTCATCTTGCAGGTATAAATTGTTTATACAGGTGGCCACGAAGTGCATGAGTGATTGGGATGGGAATTAGGAATTGTGGAGAGTTATTCTATTTTACTAGTAGTTATGTTTATGTTATTTTTCTCGAGTTCAGACCGTTACTTTTGTAATTTTATAAGTTGTAATTGGTGTGGTTTGGTGCCGGGTGTTTGGAACCCGATGGTCTGTAAACGCTAGTAGAGATTTTATATTCCGCTATGTTTATTGTAAGTAGGGGCGTTACACATTAGATATCAGTACTTGTATCTTAACGGTCGCTAAATGGTGCTCAATTCACTCAATATTCATTTCCTTACCCTTTGGCGCCCTCGAGCGTAGGGGCTTAGCAGCATATGCATAAGTCAATTTCAATGGCTCTTCTGTAGCCTTCTCTTTTTCCTCCTTTCCTTTCTGGTTCTGACCTTTCTGGGCTTGGGGCAGGTACTTCTGTTTCTTGTAC